>CAUYON010107528.1:0-26339 GCA_963573935.1 Arctocebus calabarensis
AGGATTTTTTCCCTTCTGGGTAGATGCCTAGTAATGGGATTGCAGGATCAAATGGGAGGTCTAGCTTGAGTTCTTTAAGAGTTCTCCACACTTCCTTCCAAAAAGGTTGTATCAGTTTGCAGTCCCACCAGCAGTGTAAAAGTGTTCCCTTCTCTCCACATCCACGCCAGCATCTGCAGTTTTGAGATTTTGTGATTTTGAATGGCACTCCAGAGAGTCTGTTATCTTATTCATCATGACATTTTTCTATATCACAAAGTAATATGTGTACTTAAAAGCACTTATACAGAAATATTTGTAGAACATAATAAACATGTGGTTTAACTCCCCAAATTTTACTTACTGCACAATTATGGAAATGTACTATTTTATATTTTTATGTTTTTCCCGAGTGATTTCTTAAAATCATATTTTCAAAATGAAATGTTATTTTATTTGAAGACAAGATGAAGACTTTTACTTTTTTCTTGGACAAATATATGTAGATAGGAAGATCACTCAGAGTTAAATCAGAGAATCAGAACCACTGTGGGTAATAGAATAGGGATTTATTGTAGGAATAAGACTTAGTCAATTGCGGTGAGGGCTGGAAAAGTTGAAAGGAAAAGCTGAATAGCAAAAGGCATCTCCAGTCAGTCAACCAACAGGGCAAACACATCTGCCCACAAAAAGTGATACTGTGAACCAGTCGTGATGGCTAACACCTGTAAAACTAGTAGTGTTCTAGGAGGCCAAGGGGGTGAATTGCCTGAGTTCAGGAGTTGGAGCAAGAGCCTGAGCAAGAGCGAAACTCTGTCTCTCATAAAAATAGGAAACTTTCTACTAAAAATAGGAAAATGGCCAGCACCTCTGGTCCCAGCTACTTAGGAGTCAGAGGCAAGAGAAGTCCAAAAGTTTGAGGTTACTGTGAGCTATGATGCCAGGGCACTCTACCAGGATGACTGAGTAAGCTTCAGTGCACACAAACAAACAAACAACAAAGGTGAAGCAATGGTCAATCTTCTGAGAATGAGTCTTTGGCCACTGTCAACCGGGAAGGTGAAAGAACCGAACAGAAGTGGAGCCTCCGAGAGTGAGTGCGGTCTGTAGTTCACCGACACTTCAGCATCTGTGACAACTCTTAGAGATCAATGACTTCTGTTTTAATGCTACCTCACAAATATCACATTAACATTTCTGCTAACAAGTTTTAAGGAACACTACAAAGGAAAAAGGGGTTCTGGAAATATTATCCCCGGCTAATTTGGATGATACTAGAAAAATCATGCCCAGTAAGCAGTCATTCTTAAATGTGTCAATCATATCTGCTCTAATTGTAGATCTGGCTTCCCAAACCATTATTGCAACAAAGGGGATGGCCAAAAAGGGTAAAGATGTTTTATGTCTTTATAAAAGCCCCTCATCTTTTTTGAGAAAAACTGCATCCCTGCCTTAGGCAAGTTGTCTGGAGGGACAAGGAGGTGTTGTTTCTTCTTTGTACCACTGGCAATGGTTCAAGGAAATTGTTCTGTGGAGGTTGTAGAGGAGAGGAGGAGATTGTCTTTGCTGGAGATGAGATGAATGCAAATAATCATGTTAAAAGACAATAACGTGAACCCGAAATCTCTCCCTTTATAAATTCTGTATTTTTTGCTTAGGGCTAGGACAGTGGTACTTTAAGATGGGAATCTGATGTTCTCCTCGATTGCCAGCAAATTAATAAACTTCTCTTTCCTTTTCCTCAACCACCTGCTCTCATTCTTATGATGTGGCCTCGGGGACAAATGCTGAGCTTTCAGTCACATCATGTCAGAATGACATACTACACAATGACAGTTACAGCAGACTCCCTCAACACATTGTTACATGCTGTGTAATTGTGGGAAAGTGTGTGTTTCTCTGTGCTTCATTATCTGTATAATAAGGATGATGAGAAGGAAAGTAGTACCCACACCCAAAATATTTTTGGAGGTTGTTTTCAAAATAATATTACGTATAACATTTTTTAGAACTAGATGATGCACTAGGCATTGGTGACATAAAGAAAGAAAAAGACAGAGTCTTTATACTTAGAGGAGAAAGAAAGCTCCATTGTCATAGTCATTGTCTTAGAATCAAGGACTTATTTAGATTTAACTAAGCTGATTGTTTTGATATCGTTTAGACTTCTTCTCCCACTCGCAAGACAGGGTCATAATCCTTTAGCAGATAGTAAAATAAATTTAATGCATTTGAACGGCTTGAAAATATGAAATCAAATAGATTAGCTTATATTAGGTGTCTAACTGTAGGCAGAAATAAAAGAATAGAAAGTATCAGAGGCAGCAATAACTAGTAAGGTAAAAAATCACTTACTGGGTTTTTCCTGTAGTGGTGTGGATGTTGAGTCTGAGGGAGAGAGATAAAGAGAGAAAGATTGAGAGAGCTGCTTCTGCTTTTCCGGGAGCGGAGCATCCTTGATCATAAACTCATCTGTATACAGGAGCTGTTCCTTGTGAACAGACGTGAAGGACAGAAGATAATGAAACAGAAAAGGAGAAAAAAACAGTATAAAGGTGTGCTTACTGTCATAGAAACCAGAAGTTTCTAAATAGCATAGGGAATGCCTCTGAGCTTTATCTACATAAGGACAGGGAGCAGCCTGTTGCACTTGAACCTTTTTAGCCTGCTAGTTGAGGGCCTTGCCCAGAGCATTAACTCTACTCCCTCTAAGAAGCCTCCTGTTGGCATTCACTCCATTAGAGAAATACCAGGAAAGAGTGAAAGCTGAAAGGTATATGCTTGTGGAAAACGTTTGTAGCAAAAAGTGAGTGAAAGCTACATGAATATCTGCTATAGGGGTGAGGAAAAATTTGCCCTTTCCTCCAAAAATTCGCTGAAAGATCAACTTACAATTAAGGCAGATTAATAAGAGAAAGGATTTATTTACCGTGTGGATGGGGAGAAATCACAGTGATGCACTATTTTTCCAAAGGAATTCAAATATCTTTATACAGGCCTTTTAGAAGGAAGGGGGAAATGGAGATTATTGGACATAAACAGTTGCTTGGGACGACTAATGGATGGAGGAGAAATTGACTTGTAGAGTAACCTCAAAGATAGGTATATATGACCCAAATGATTTGGGCCAGGTCTGCCTACATTACTGACCTTACTTCTTGAACTATTTTGAGAAAATAGGAAGGGGCAAAGAGAGTCAATTGTCCACTTTTATTCTTTTTTTTATATATATTATTAGGTTTTTTTTTTTTTTTTTCCCCTTTGGTCCACTTTTATTCTGATCAGGCCAGTCCAGTTCATGGAGATAGAGGGAGGACCTCCTCAGTGTTTTTTGACCTTGAATGGCCTTCAATTCAAGGTCAAGTATATATGTTTGAGATGCAAGCTGTTGCCCTGGGCAGAGTGCAGTGGCCTCATTATCTCACAGCAACCTCTAACTCTTGGGCTTAAGTGATTTTCTTCAATTCAAGGTCAAGTATATATATTTGAGATTCAAACTGTTGCCCTAGGTAGTGCAGTGACCTCATAGCTCACAGCAACCTCAAACTCTTGAGCTTAAGTGATTTTCTTGCCTCAGCCTCCCACTCACCACAATACCCAGCTATGTTTTAGTTGTAGTTGTCATTGTTGTTTGGCAAGCCCGGGCTGGATTCAAAACCACCACCTCCAGTGTATGTGGCTGGCGCCCTAGCCCAATTCAAAATATTTTTTACACCAGGGAGTCATATTTAGGGGTGAAATTTCCTTAGCTCCTCTCCTTTTCTGCTGAAGATGAAGCTGGTGTCAAAGCTGAAGCCAAGAAAACACGAGGTGGGCAGCAGAGGAAGAGGGTTCGTCCCTGCAAGCTTCAGGGCCATTCATATTTTATACCAAGTAAAATCCACCACTAAGTTTTCAAGGTGGTGATTAGCAGCAGTCTTTCAAGAGGCTTAGTTCACAAGTTACTAAAACAAACTCCACTTCCCAACAAAAGTTGAATTCCATTAAAAGTTGGACAAAAAGAAAAGGTGATGATTTAGATATTAATAAGAAATTCTTAGATTATTCTTATGGCTTTACTAGATACTTCATTACCCTTTATTTACTCTATTACTGATATACTCTATTACTATTTATATCCAATTTTTTAAGCTAAGATGACCTAATTTTTATATATGTTTGAAGAGATATTTTCAATATATGTTAGTATGAAACCTGAAAATTGCTCTTCAGAAATTAAAATTTAGGGCGGCTCCTGTGGCTCAGCAAGTAGGGCGCCGGCTGTGGTCCCAGCTTCTCGGGAGGCTGAGGCAAGAGATTGCCTAAGCCCAGGAGTTGGAGGTTGCTGTGAGCTGTGTGACACCACGGCACACTACCAAGGGTGATAAAGTGAGACTCTGTCTCTACAAAAAAAAAAAAAAATTAAAATTTAGTCTCTTTATACAGTAGTCCTGTCTTAACTGTGGTTTCACTTTCCAGTTATAGGTACCCTCTGTCTGAATATATTTGAATGGAAAATTCCAGAAATAAACAATCCATAAGTTTTAAATGCTGCACAATTCTAAGTAGAACAATGAAATCTTGCATCTCCTATGCTGGCCTGCCAAATCACACTTTGTCCAGCATATGCAGGCTGTACACAGGACCCCTCTGTTAGTCATGAACATCCTCAGCTCCTGACATCCAACCATCAACATCATCATTGCTTCTCCCTGCACATTGTCAAGAGGTCAATAGTAGCCTAACGCTATATCACAGTACCTACCTACATTCACTTCACTTCATCACATTACATAGGATTTTTAATCATACACATGACCACAAGAAGAATGATTTCAGTACAATAAGATAATGAAAGAGAGAGAGAGACACAGAAGGAGAAAGACTAATTTATAAATTAAATGGGATTATAGGTATTTATAGACAAACATAATATACATAGGATCCTGTATAATCTGTAGATTCAGGCATCTACAGGAGTCTTTTAGAATATATAGCATACAAATAAAAGGAGACTACTATGACTTTACTAAATTTGTATGCTTGATTTATGGTTTTCTCTTTTTTCTGTTTTAATATAACTAAATAAAAATGTCTTTTCTTAAATAAGTCTTTTCAGAAGGTAGCATAGAAGTCACCGATGGGAAATATATATGTGTGTGTGTATAAAATACATAAAATAATTATATGTTAATATATTATAATGATTATAAATTTAATATATATACAAACACAATATTATTCTTTTTTAAATTTTCTGTCTGGTTCTTCCACTTAGAAATAAAACAAAAACTAAAACCAATGCCTGTAGTCCCAGCTACTTGGGAGGCTGAGGCAAGAGAATCGCCTAAGCCCAGGAGTTGGGGGTTGCTGTGAGCTGTGTGACGCCACAGCACTCTACCTAGGAGGGTGATAAAGTGAGACTCTGTCTCTCAAAAAAAAAAAGTAAAACCAAAAGAAATATGCAACAAACTTACAAACAAAAGTCACAGTGAAACATGAAATCATCGTGAAGCTTCCACATAGCATGCCCACTCAAGGCCCCACCCTTAAGTTTTAGATGAAATATGCAACTGCAAACACAGCCTCTTATTTTGATGTCTAACAATCATGTCAAAATTCACAAAATCGAAAGCAGAAACTCTGATGCCCTTCTTTCCTTGTAAACCTCCTTCTTCTCAATTTTCCCCATTTCCTTAAAAGCCCTTTCTGGATTTTCTTTTCTCCTAGACACACACCCAATCCATCAGCAAATAGTCTGGGGGTTGTATCAAAACACATTTCAGGTCTGACTGGTTTTCAACACTCTCCCTGCCACCACTTCTGTCCAAGTCAACTGAACTTGGGATAATGCAATGGCTTTCTAATTGGTTTTAGTTCATTTATAATTGCTCTTTTGTGGCCTAGTCCCCATACAATTAGAATAATCTTTTATATATAAGATCATGATACTTTTTTTTTAAAACTCTTTCCTGGGTTTCCTCTGACAATTAGTATAAAAGCCAAAAGTCCGTATCATATCCTAAGAGAAGCTACTTTCATTGGTCTTTATCTACCTTTTCAATCTTAACTTTCTACCATTATGAAGCAGAACTTGATTTTTCCTGTTACAAATATGGCAGGTTTGTTTCTTCCTTGGGTTGTTGTTTTACCATATTCTCTCTCTAAAACACCTTAATCCTACAGATTTTTGCACAACCTTCCCTTCTCTTGGTTCTCTGTCCCTTACCCTTACAGTTGCTCTTGAAGTCAGTATCTTTCATAACTATTTTCAAAGCGATTAACAATTTTGCATGGTATTATGTATTTATTTTCTGTTTATATCTCTCTTAGTCCTTATTATGTAAACATAATGGAAAAAAGTTTATTTGTTCCATGTTCTCACATATTGCCAATTTTTTCCCTCCCTCCCTCTCACTCCTTCTCTGTCTCTCTCTCTCACCTCCAAACCCCTACCTTGAATGAATACATGAATGAAAGCCAAGAAACATTTTACACAAATTCCTGAAGTATTCAATTTCCACCCATATTTGGCATCGTTTTCATCATGGAATTACTCAAATGTAAATGAGAGATTGATTTTGGCATTTGGAAAAAGTAGAATCGAAATGAGATATATTGCATTTAGACCTGGAAAAACTTGGTTTAATGGAAACTCAGAATTTGTATGACACCTGTTTGGGAGCAATTGAGATTTTCTTTCACTAATTTATAGTGTGTGGTTTGACATGTTTTGATTAATGAAAGAGAAAACACTGTGTGCATTAATTAAAAAGATAAAGATAATTTATGTAGCAGACAAATTAAATTGGATACGCTATGAAGAAATTTAGTCCTGGCAAGGAAGATGAGATATTAATGGTAGTAACTGAAATTATCCGTGTAAATAGTGTTGATTTTTAAGAGAATTTTGTAACTGTTAGATGACGACAATCAGTTGTCTAACTTTATGACAATGTTGATAAGATTACTGATTTTGAAGAGGGCATTTAAGGAAGAGAAGGCCCCTTTAAGTCTGTTTTATGTATCATCATAGTGACAGAAAAATGAATGAATATTTATTTAAAAAGGCAAATATTCCTTCAGGATAAAAAAATTGCTATATTCATAACTGCTTTTTTTCATAATTGCTTTTTAAGTTCTGGTTTTTTTGTTTGAAATTTCATAATCCTCCAATTGACAATTATAACATTTTCCAGAGATTCTGTTTCTGTGTGTGTGTGTGTGTGTGTTTGTGACTAAGTGATGAATGCCTTAATTGATCATAGCAATCAATGTAAGCTCTATGAGGCTAAATCCAGTATCTGATTTCTTACCATGTGCCCCAAGCACCTGGTATGGTGCTTGTCACATGATAGATACAGTTTTAGGAAATATAAAATGATTTATTTAGTGGTTTCCAGCCAGGAGTATACAAATAATTTAAAGAAATTATCTGTCAATGGCTCATATTTATACACCATTACTTGTAATAACAGTTTGAAGAAATTATTTGAGAAAAACTAGACAACAGCTTGGTGACAAATAATATGTTAACGATATAATTTCTGTGGTTACTTCTGAACATGTTTCAGCCTAATATGTACAAAATCTAAGCCCTAAATTAAAAATGGAAATAATTCATTGCTGGTTAAGTTTTGTAAAATTACAATTAGAGAATCAGGAGACATACAAATTGTTTCCCGTCATTCCTGGAATTTTATATTTAGACTTTGGAAAGTCAAATAGGATACAGAGTCATTTGGAGAGAGCACTGGAGTGGCAGCAAAGATTTTGGGTCTTACTTCAGTTTCACAGCTAATTGCCCTTGCGATGTAGGCTGCCTGGGCAGAAGCAACATTATACCAATTAAATAACATCATACGAATTAACTTAAACTTATCGTGAGGGGAAAATAGTCAAGTATATAACAGATTCAATTTATTTTAAAGTAAAATAAAATCTAAGATGCCTAGGAAGATGCACAAAACATTCAGATGTAATGTGAGTTTTCTCAAATTGTGTGAGTTCACATTACCACTACTCAGGTCAATAGTCCATAACCCAGATTCTAGAAATGGCTTTTGACATTCTCTTACTGCCTAACATGTACTCCAGTATATTTTCTAACTCCTACCACTCTACATAAATGTTAATAATCTTGACCACTACATACATTAAATCACACAACAGTCTGTTACATCTTATTTCTTTTGGGCAATATTACATTTACAAATTTCACTCCACTTTTCATGAAGCTCTATTTATTCATTTTCATTGCACTGTGTGACTATATCACAACTTATTTTATCTCTACTACAGTGAATGAAAATTTGGAATATTTTCAAACTTGGCCACTAAAACACATGCTGTAATGAATATTCTTCTTCATATTTTCTGTGATACACTTGAAAGCATTTATTTGGGATATGTAACTAGGAGTGGAATTCTTGAGTTATATATGGTTACTAGACATTTAACAATAATTTTTAATAGTGCCCATTTATACTTCCACCATTAGTTTCTGAAAATTAGAGTTGCTCCACATTCTCTGCCACATTCAACATACACTACACTATGCTTTGTTTATTGTGATATAACTTAATCTATTGTGACGTATGCAAATCTTGAATGTACATTTCCATTACTTTTTTGCATACAGGATTGTGTAGTCAAAATCTACATTATGATGTAGAAAACGTCTGTCATCCTAGTATTTTCTTGTACATCTTACTAGTTTTTAAAAACCGCCCCTCTTTCCCTGCACCTGCTAAGTAAGAACTTTCTAAACTGTATAATTGAATGTAATCCTTTCTGCCTGACTTTCTTTATACCATTTGTAAGACTGATTACTCAAATGTCCATATATGTTTTGAAAATGACTTTATTACAGTATACTTGACTTAGAATAAACAGAGGATATTCTAAATGTTCAGTCTGATAAATTGTAACACATACAGGGTGGCCATAAACAGATATCTGTTTTAAATTGCACACAGACTTTATGGCCACCCTGTATATGCGCCATAAAACTATCACTTTAATCAAGGCAGAGAAGATGTCTATTACAGCCAAAGGTTTCTTTGAGCCCTTTGTAATCGCTCCCTATATACTCTATACTGGCAGCCAGTCCTCTGGTTTGGGGACTCTAGAGACTGATTTGCATTTTCTAGTTTCATATACATGAAATCTTTCAACAAATATTCTTTTTAATGTGACTTCTTCCATACAGTGTAATTATGTTGAGACTTATGCTTGTGGTTTTGTGTATATTAATAGTTCATTCATTTTATGGCTAAATAATTTTCCATTGTTTTGTCTTACAGATTGTTCAGAACCGTTAAAATGATAAAATGCATTGTGAACTCTCCAACCCTGGACAACAGAACTTTCTGCAAATATTTTCTACCTGCTCTGTCCAATATGGTGACCATTAGCCATATACGGGAATTGACACCCCAGTTGTGTTAATGCAACTGAGAAACTGAATTGTAGTTCTATTTTCTTTTATGTTAGTCTTAATATAAACTTAAATATCCACAGATGCTATTGGGTGCCACTTTGTACAGTGAATATTGTACAGTGCAATATTTCTCAAATTGACTTCATAGATTTGTATGCATTTGAGTGTTTGACATCACTCCTTATCCAAAAGGAAAACAATGAGGACAAAAGCAAAACACATACTGAGGCTAATTAGAAACACATCTATTAATTGCCTGTTGAAATACTGATTGTCACATGAATACAGCATGAATTTATAATTTTCATCGAATGATGTGTATGATCTTTGTCCTAATTGGTATTATGCATATTCTTTACTTCCTTAAGAATCTTAGGATTCAGCACCTTTATCATCGTTTTATTGCCTTTCCTGTCAATTTTGTATTTGTTTTCTATGTACTTTGTGAAGATTTTCTTCCTTTTGCTTCCTCCTTAAATTTTTGAATCTTCCATTATTTGCTTTTGCTGATTCTTTTTTATGCACCCTAGGCTATCATTTTAATGTTAATGGCTTAAATTAATAAGTATGTTTATGTAGTTACACAATATACATTCTTTTTACTTATTTTCATTTGCATTTTCAGTGCCACTCAATTCTTTCTCTTTGGGGCGTGTACCACTATTGACAATACCCATTGCTTTTCATCACCTGGCTGATGAGGTTAATATAGTGTATTTTTGACCAAATGCTGAAATTGATGTGTGCATGCATGGAACTGTTCTCTCTTTGCTAGCAAAGTTTCAAAACTGTGTTTTCTGTACTGTAGTTGTAGCTAGATTAGCACAATTAGAAGCTGCTTATGTGATTTAGGCTCCAGAAGGTTAACAGTTCTCTGTTTTCCAGCTTAAATGCACATATTCAATTTACCTTGTAATTAATGAAGCTACCACAGTATGTGTTCATAGATGTCTACTGCTCAATGGCTCTTAAGCAATTTTTAGAATCTAGTTGACATTTTGTGCTATTTTCTCTTCTCACTTATAATTTCTGGTAACCTTTTGAATTCCAGAATTTTGTTATCTTTATTTAAAACTTTGTTTCCATTATCGTAGGACACTTGTAGTATATCCATTAGTGCTCAAACCATCAAGCAGCCATAAGAAAAAAATAGGAAGCCAAATTCTTCAAAAAACATAAAACCAGTAGGAATTATTTTTTGCAGTAAAATCATGGTATCCTTTGCTTATTCTCTATATGAAGCCGTAATTTTCCAACTTTGGTTAAATTCCAATCAATAACATTTGCTTTATTTACATATGAACATGTTGTGGAGAAATGAACTTCCTTAATTGTTCCTAGTGTTCCTTTAGTTAAGGATTCCATGAAATCAGGTTCATAGTATAGCGGTTAGTAAAATTTGCCTCCTTTTAAAACTCTCCTTATCTTCCACATATTTTTAAAGATCATATTTTAGTGTTACGTGTGATTTTACCATGTTTTGTGTCTGTTACCAAAACGTTCTCTTGCTTAAAGAGAAATTATTGACAGCCACACAAAACTGATTTGTTACAATGACCAATTTTGCTTCAGGCTAATGTTCCTTATCATAGTTGCTGTATTTTAGGTCTTGTATTGATAAGTTGCTTGAGAACTTATCTGTAGTTCATCTTTTAAAAGAGATCATTATTTACATTTAGAATTTATACATTAAATAGATTTATTTATATTGTATTTTAACCCTCTTGACTTCCTGTGTAGAAAATTTAGTATAAGGAAATGAAAAGTGTTACATCCTTACCAGGTCATTACCTGATGCTCCAGAGGAAGTCAATACACTCAGGCTGCAGGTGTTATGGTAGAGAGAGAATTTAATATTGTAGGGGCCGTGCAAGAAATCAAAGAAAGTTCTCAAATCCATCTCCCTGAGAATTTGGGAGAGAAGGTTTTTAAAAATAGTTTGGCAGGCAAATACAGTTGGGTCTCTTAGTTGGCTGAGATTGAGAAAGAACCACGGGGGTGTAGAAATCGTCTTCTCTGTTGACAAAGAGTTAAGACAGGAGTCACAAGATCAGACTTCCACTGGTCTGGGTAGATCAACTGTTCCCCTGGAATGCAAGGCCTGGAAGAGATCTTAAAAACTAGCCTTCGGTTTCACAAGGGTGATGTTATCTGTGGGAGCAATAAAGAAAGCTAAGAATCTCTATGACCGTTAATTATATGACTCCTGCATATTAAGCAATTATAGGAAAGCAAGTAAGTGGTTTTATATGCGTATTTCCATACCACAGTTCAGTTTCCTCCGAGTGGTCCTATATTAATTTCATAAAGGACAGTTTCAATGTTTCAACGTTATCAATTTTTTATAATAAAAGAGAAGAATATATGTGAAATCCAAAGAGATTTTTAAAGAAAAATCCAAATTAGTTTTTTATTCCACATTTTAAGGAATATTTGGAATTTTCTAAAAATAAGTCTTTTTTATTATCTAGCACAGTGTTTTTCAACTTTTTCTTTTATCTCATGGCACACTTGAGCCTGTGGTAAAACTTCCGTGGCACACTTAAATTATGCTGAGAAAAAAAATGTTAAAGAAAAAAAATATACTGACTGTGCTTTGAACGTCTTTAAAAAATAATGTAATTAATGGTCTGTACAAGTTTTTGTGGTGCACCTGAGGTCCTTTCACAGCACACTAGTTGAAAATCATTAAATCACTCTCAGAAATTGATGAAGGGGTGCTAGGTGAGAACTAGAGCAAGGACCCCATATCTCTGTGAAGGAACAGGCTTAGATAAAAGTAATGGTAATAATCAGCCACTGTCCCCTCACTTGCTTCGTAATAGTTTGTCACTGACCCTATTTATTTCCACCTGGTGGTTATCACAATTCTTAACTTTTTCCACATAGGAGTTGTAAAGATTCTTGACTTTTCTCCACCGTTTGGAAACCTAAAGCTAGTTTCTAAGATACTTCTAGGCCCTGCATTTCGGTGGACTGGCTGACCCACCCAGATCAGTGGCCCATAACAAGAAATTAACTCAACTGGGATCATGACCCCAGGAACAGAAGATGATTCCTAGACCCCTACAATGATTTCCGCATCCCTCTAATTTTGCCCCAAACTTAGACAATTAGAAAACCTAATTACCTAATCCCCTGTCTGCCAAACAATCCTTAAAAACTGTGGCTCAAAGTAGTAGGGTGCCAGCCCCATATAGAGGAGGTGGCAGGTTCAAATCCAGACCTGGCCAAAAACTGCAAAAAAAAAAAAAAAAAAACCCTGTCTCCCAAATTCTCAAGGAGCCAGGTTTGAGAAATTCCTCTGGTCTCCCTTCTTAGCACTACGTCCAATAAACTTTTCCTCTGCTGTTAACCGTGCTGTCTCCTGGTATCAGCTTCCTCCTGGGCAGCAGGCAGATGAAACTGGTTGGACAGCAACACTATTTTTTTGTACTAAAGCAATGAGATATTTTATTCTCTGAATTTCAAATAATTTTCAAATAATTCTTTACAAATATTGTTCAAATATTTAGTTTTTTCAAAATAATAAGGTCCTTGAGACTATACAAAACATTTGAATATTGAATAATCTTCCACTGATATACATTTTTACAAGCAGAAGTTTGGCACAAACCCTTGATAGACTATTTGGAAATGAGTCTGAACATGTGAGAAAAATAGAAAAAATAGTCACCAATCTACTGTATGCCACGTATTACTATGGATTTTTTTTTTTTTTTTTTTTTTTGAGACAGAGCCTCAAGCTGTCACCCTGGGTAGTGCTATGGCATCATAGCTCACAGCAACCTCCAATTCCTGGGCTCCAGTGAATCTCTTGCCTCCACCTCCCAAGTAGCTGGGACTACAGGCGCCCGCCACAATGCCCAGCCATTTTTGGTTGCAGCCGTCATTGTTGTTTGGCGGGCCCTGGAGCTGGATTCGAACCCACCAGCTCAGGTGTACGTAGCTGGCGCCTTAGCCTGTTGAGCCACAGGCACCGAGCCAACTATGGATTTTTATAAAGTGCATTTTATCCCACATTATTCTCTGATACCAGCACTAACATGCAACTTAAAAGTTTATGATCTATCCCAAGTGGCTGATTAGAGCTTATTACAGGAGGTCTGAAACAGTCATTACACCTGGGCTCCTTGCCACACAGTTGGCACCGTGGCTAGTCGAGAGTGTTGACTGATGGATAAAGTATCCTTAACTTCCAGTTCCATCTAAATTATTCCTTTCCCACTCCTCAGAGCTCATTTTATTCACTGGCTTTGTTCTCCAATCTGCTGCTTAACACTTTCTAAATCCCTGGTTGAAACTACCAGCCCACTCATCCCCTAATCAGCTCCCAAACTGCCCATTTAGAGACAAGACAGGAGCCCAAGACCTAAGTATTGGACTCTGGAGAGGCAGGATTTGTCCTGATGATTTCGGGAAGTTCTGGAGTATGGTCAGGGTGTGCATGAATCTGTGAAGCCTCAAATCTACTGCTCTCTCTAAATGCTATTCCCTTAGCTAAAAATATATAGTTCTGGCTCAAGGTATATTAGGAAACTGAGATGAAAACTGAAGACAAAGGAGACAAATTACCTTATGATATGAGAAGAATCTGACATCTCCAGGTAATAATTTGTTGAGGCCAACACAACCATTTTTCTTTGCCTTCCTTCCTCATGGTTCTGCTGTTTTCCTCTGATTTAAGTGCCTCTGACATTTTGACTTTATTTTATTCTTTCATTTTATCTTTCAAGGACTCAGGTGAGAGGACACCTCATAACAACCTTAACAACCCATAGCACAGTTTTTATTTCTACCTTAATATTTGTTTAATCTCTTTTAACAACCCACCGCACAGTTTTTATTTAACTAGTAAAGGTTTGGGAGACTTTACCATCTTTGAGAAGGATTTAGCATTCCATTTCTTTTGAGGAGCTTGTGCCTTATAAAAAAGCTTGGGGGATTTCACAAAAATATGACTACATGGCATAAATAGTATTTTGAATTAAAGGTCATTACAGATCAATAGGCAAGCTTTCCCTCTAACTCTATAAATACCAGAAGGACCCATAAAAAAAGAACAATTGCCTTTTCTTCCCCTTCCTGTTATCTCAATATGCTTGTGTTGCAGAAATGAAGATCAAGAAAACCACCAGAATGGACCCAACCTGTCTCTCCGGTTCATTTAATTTCCAAAGAGAATTATTTACAAGTAAATCTGTTTCTTCCATCCATCTGTCCACCCAAGTATCTATTCATTCTACCTTTTAATTATTAATTTCCCATAAATAAAATTTCCTATATTTTTCATATCACCCTTACCTCAAAAATATAAGGGTATATAAACTCTGGCCCCCACTGGATTACTGGGTAATCACTTTGTGATTACCCTGTGCTTCTCACACACATAATAAATGAATTTGTGATCTTTTTCTCTTATTAATCTGTCTTATTGTGAGTTGTTCTCTCAGCAAAACTTCCAGGGAAAAGAGGAAATTTCCCCTTCTCCCTCACATTTGAATATGATTTTTCCTTATTAAATAACTTGTTATCTTTAAAGTATCTTAAGGGATCTTTTCCTGGTTTCCAGTAATAATCAACTTTCTTAATAGATCCTCTCCTGGGTTGGCATGAACTAAAATCATTCTAGAACAGAGTGAAGACCAGTTATAGGACCATTCATCTCAAGGTGATCAACATCCATTCAGTTATTAAACAAATATATTGAACATGATTATATGACAGGTGCTATTCTCCAGGTATGGAAAGTATCCTTTTCCTCCTGGAGCTTATATTGTGTATACAGAGCCTATGATTAAAAACAAACAAATGTGCAAGTCAATGTCAATTCTATATATGTATGCGCATATATCTACTATGAAGAAAATATAAAGAGGATGTAGGCAGGGTCCTATTTAGATAACACTATCATGGAAATTGAGAAATTGAGAATTGATTCATGAGAGTAGCTGGAGAAATAACATGAGTTTGCTTGAATGGTAATGTGAAAGCACTGATGTGGGTGGTTTTATGACATTGCTGATGGAACATAACCCAAAATCTGTAAAATAATTTAAAGAGGAGCATTCTGAACCAAACATGTGTGATCATAGTCTGGAAATCCAACCCTAAGAAGCCTTGAGCAAGTGGTCTTGCCAAGGTTGTATTATGGTTTGTTTTCACACATTTAAAAGAGATGGTAATTATGTAAAAACTCACACATCAATAGAAAGGAGGCATACATTGATTTGGACCAAAAAAGCAGGACATCACAAAATGGGGCATTCCAAGTTATAGGTAGGGTTGAAGATTCTTTGATTTGTAATGGGTTAGAGAAATGAAGCTTTATAAAGGCCTGGCACGTTTTAAGATAAGGAAGTCTGTTAACCACAGATAAGCCACGGACATATACCCAGACACAAATGATCTATTAAGTGAATTGATGACCTAAAGAAGTGGTTTAAGTGTTGTCTTGCATATCTTGCTAATGAGTTATAAAAGCTATCAATATCTCCAAGAAAGGTAGGGGTGTGAGGAGGAATGTCTGAGCTCCTTTCATGGCTAACAAGTCAGTTTTAGGTATTTGGGGTGTTCACTTGCCCAAGAGGGGGTTTATTCAGTCAGCTGAAGGACTTAAGATTTTACTTTAATTTACAGCATCCTGAGAATTGAGCAAAATACACAGAGGAAAAAAATGACATAGGAGGAGTAGAGAAAGGAAGGGGTTCAGTCTTGTAGATTAAATTGGCAAATGACATTGGCCCCAATATAAGAAAAATAAAACCAAGTGACTTTTCCCACATATTCCCCTGGCCATAATTATCACCTAAAGTGAGGTCCTAACCCTGGCCCTCACCCCACACCTCAAACCCCCTTTAGTCCACTTGTTCCCCTGACCTCACTGGAAACTGGTCCCAAACCCTATCTCTTACCCCAGGCCCTCCATGCTAGGGTTGGGGCCTTGCTTTGAGTGCTAATTACAGTCAACTGAATGTGTGGGATAAAGATTGTTTGGGGCCCTGACATGAGGGTTTGGGGCCAGCTTTGGGTGATAATTATGGCCAGGGAATATGTGGCATGAAGAGTATTCAGTAACCTGGGTTGGGGGCTAGGGTTAGGGCTTGACTTTGTGAGATTATGATGGTCAGTAGGCTTTGGGGGATAAAGAGAGTTTGGGGTCCTGGGGTGATTGGTAGGCTAGAGCTCAGCTTTCCATGGTGATTAGAGTTCAGGGGAACTGCACGATGAAGAGAGTTTGGGGGCCTGGGGTAAGGACTAGGGTTTGGGACAGGCTTCAAATGATAATTACGGTCAAGGGCACATGCAGGATACAGAGGGTTCATGGCCATAGACTGAAGGCTAGAGCTTGGCCTTGGCTTCAGATGGTAATTACAATAAAGAGAATATGTAGGACAAAGAGAGTTTGGGACTTGGGATGAGGGTTAAGATTTGGGGCAGGCTCCAGGTGAGAATTACAGTTGGGGGGGCTTGGGAAATAAGAGGATTAGGGGTTCTGGGGTGAGAGTTATGGTTTAGACAGCCTCTGGGTAATAATCATAGTTGGGGGAACTTGCAGGATAAAGGGGATTTGGGGAATGGAGGGAGGGCTAGGATTAGGGGCAAGCTTCACGTGATAATTACAGTCAGGGGGTTGCTGCACAAGGGAGTAACAGTTAGGTGAGGGCTCGGTTTAAGTTCTGGCTTTGGGTGATAGTTATGATCAAGGGAACATGTAGGATAAAGAGCGTTTGGGCCTTGGGTTAAGAACTAGGGTTTGGGCCCAAAGTGTGTCTCCTCTCAACATCTAATTGGCACTGTGCACAGTGCATTTTTGTTAAATCAATATTAGCTGAATTGTGGCTTCACCACACATATAGATATACAGTTAATAAATGTGAAGAAAGTAGACAGAGTGATTGAAATATATGTGTATATTCACTATGTGAGCAGCAATAATTCTGAAAGTGGGTTCTTCTGCCAGGCAATCTTTTTCTTACATCACTGAGAGCGTGAAGGCCTTTCCTTGATCCTTTCATTTCTGTGAAGAACACCACATTTATTTTCGGAGCACTAAATTGAATTTTGCTTAATACACAGTGTACATTTGACGGTAAAGTTTGAATTTTGAAATATCTTCCTTGAAATGGGGGTGGAGATAATTGCATGTAAATTTGGCCCTGAAGGACTTGGTGGTAGAGTAGGTGGCATAAAATGTGTCAATGCATCTACTGCTCCTGGCACGATGAGTGCCACAAGAAAGGACTAGATAGTAAAGCACAGGAGAACTGGGAGAAAAAGAAAATAATAGGACTTCCCAGCCAAAGTGACCTGAAAATTCTTCAGTGAAGAGCTGTCATATGTTTTACGTATTATAAAAAAAAAAAGAATAGAATAATAAAATAGTAGTGAATTATAGGAGCAATCAATTTAATGAAGAATCCAAGTCATGACATTATGTCACTTAAGATTATCTTGCAAATGAAGAGATATTCAAGTTAATTAGAGCTGAGAATAGAGCAAGATGGAAAAGGAAAGAGAAATCAGAAGGAGAGCACTTAATGCCAGGGAAAAAATGCTCACATTATAAAGGCAATGAAAGGGTGTAAGCCTGGCATTTGAATAGTTGGTACCACTATAAAATATAAATAAATCTGGCAGTAACAGAATTATTACAGTAGTTCCTGGAACAACTGTTGGAGTTTTTACTTGGAAGAAAAACATTAATTCAGAGAAAAGGAGAGTCCCCGTAATATACTACAAATAGATTCCATATAAGTTTATAACAAATTGGATCAGAATAATAAGAAAAGAGATAATCACTAACTATTCTTATAATCAAGGAGGATGAGGTGGTATTCTTAAAGAAAAAAAAGATCAAATTGGAGAAACATACAAAAGAAAGGAAGTATAGGTATGTTGATTTTGATTTTGCAGATGTTGACTCTATAATGTGACTGAAGGGCAAGCATCTACTTTAAATAGATCAAGATATTTTAAAGTTAACACTGTGCACCCTACCTCACACTATATACACAAATAAAGTTAAAATGGATCATAGACATAAATATGATATCTAAAAATATGAAACTTTCAGAGAAAGTATAGGAGTAAATCTTCATTTTGACTTTATTTTCATTAAATCTCAGGGTCTTCTCAGGTCTTTTCTGAGCATGTATTCTGGCTTAGGCACGTATGTGGTTTTTTAAAATTCCGCGCTATACGCAGGCATTTTGAATGCCCTAATTTCTCAAATCAACACCCTTCCTAGCTTTTCCTCCAAGGCTGTAGGCTGTCTATTGCATGTCCCAAGAGTAATTTTTGCTGCAGGCAGCTGCAGGTTTTTCTTTTGCCTTACAATGTTTTCCAGCAATGGCCACTGCTTCTTTGCCCTGAGTGAGTTTCAAGATAGGGAAGTCAGAGAGGATAACCCTGTATCAGTCCTTAAGGCATCCTCCAGGCAAGATTGAACAGACAGATAAATGAAGTCTGCTCTCCTGCCTCCAGAAGTTGGAACAAGGGCCACATATTGAGAACACAGGTTGCCATGTTCAAGAAAGCCACAGTACGTGGAGGGAGGCAGGGCAGGCGAGGATGCCCCAAAGCTTTTTCCAAACCATTTTTTAGTTGCCTTTTATTCGTTCTTCTCTTGTTCTCTGTAAAACTTTGCCTACTTCCGGAGTTCTGACAAATTGTTTCTGGCATTTTCTGTTTATTTTTTATGTTTCTGTGAAATTACAGAAGTTTAGAGCTGCCTAGTCCACTATTTTTTCCTATTTGGTTTGAGAAAATTTTTCTTTAGACTGCACTAAAATATTACGTTTAATGTAGGAGTAGTAAAATCACCTGTGTGCTTTTCTTTGTGAAGATCATTTACTAACCAACCATTCCATAGTGTATTCACCTTTCAACAAAAATGCAACCTCTGTTAACACAAATATGCTGACAAATGTGTCATCCTCTATAAACTCAAGGAGCAGAGCCTGTATATGTAAGGATGGAAAAGGTCTGGGTGGCAAAGAACTTAGGATCATGTGCAATAGAACTTCTATAAATTGACCACCCAAGGGACTGTAGCAAACTGGCTAACACAAGGCAGTGGTCAACTTGGCAGTGGAACGAGGCTTCACGTACATAATAAGTTTAAGGTACACAATAGTTTCTGTAAGGAACAACACATTTATTTTTGGAGCACTAAGTTGGATTTTGCTTCCGACACAGTGTACATTTGACAGTAAATTTTGAATCTTAAATACTCTCCTTGAAATGGGGGTACTTCAAGGGGTACATACATGTGGTGCATTTCTGATCTGTGAAAATTAGATCAACATAAGGAGGTGGTCAATGTAGGGAGAGGTCAACTATGGAGGTTCTATTGTATGTAGGGAATTTATAAATTTCAGGTATGGCTAAGTGGCAATAATAACCAGCGTGGATACATAACAGTGAAAGCCTTCAGGTTTATTGAACTAGAATTATTGGTTGATAAATCCATTGCTAAAGCTAGCACACTTATGTAATTAAATTTCACTAGATATGTAACATTAAAAAATTTAATTTTCAAATTATCACCTATTTTAAAAAAATCTAGGTTTGAATTTTTTATAGCGATGTCATAATTTCTGTTTTGTTCTTGAGTATTCAAGTCAATATAGCTTTATTCCTTATTCTTTATGTACATCCTATGGTGTGTAAAGCCAAGAGTTTTTTTTTTTTTTTTTTTAAAGGCCATCACTAACTTGGTAAAAAATTTTGTGTTTAGGTTTTATAGAACAAATGGACTGTCGTAATTTAAATTAATTCATTTCCAGTTAAATACTCGTTTCTTAAAAGCTTTTGTGGAAAGTGTTATAAATGTAATCAGCCCCCAGCCAAAAACTCAAAATAAAAAATAAAAATGGTCCTAATAACTAATTGTTACAAAATTCAACTTAGCTATAATTATATATGGGATTATAATTGCATGAACTTAATTGTAATTACATTGAACTGATTTCTTTTAAAATCAGAATCTGGCTTGGTGCCTGTGGCTCAACAGACTAAGGCGCCAACCACGTATACCTGAGCTGGCAGGTTCAAATCCAGCCCGGGCCCGCCAAGCAACAATGACGGCTGCAACCAAATGGCCGGGCGTTGTGGCGGGCGCCTGTAGTCCCAGCTACTTGGGAGGTGGAGGCAGGAGACTCGCTTGAGCCCAGGAATTGGAGGTTGCTGTGAGCTATGATGCCATAGGGTGGGTGACAGCTTGAGGCTGCATCTCAAAAAAAAAGAAAAAGAAAAATTTAAAATCAGAATCTATAGTAAACAACAGTAGAAATATATTTTATCTATGGGAATTAGATTGCAAGATCTTAAAGTGTAAGTGTATGTTTCTCTTATTCAGATAAGATCTCAATATCTTAACAATCCCAAGGGTCAGGGGTGTTCTCAAAGTGATGCCACTAATTCATGGATAAACTTGAGTCTAGAATCTGTATTTCCCTAATATTATTTCATATGTTTACAATTAAGCTAAACCATATCTAAAGTGCCTTCAACCTTCATGCTTTCGAAAATACTACACCTCACTAAACGTTTATGCATTTCACTTTCTTATCTATGCACACATCTATCTAAACATCCATTCTTCCATTCAAAAATGAAATCCTATGTTCTCATTATGTACCAAACAACATGATACTTTGGGGGAATATAGGTTTTAGCAATATATATATAGTTTCTTATTCTCTCAGAAAGTCTTTCAAAAAATCTTATCAGATCTAGCTGTGATTTTTATTTTTCGCCCTGTAATACCCAAAGTTAGAACATCTACATTACCAGTGATCTCCCAGATCAAAGAGGATTAAACTTATCACATTCTCATTTCTTGCTGTTGGTACCTAAAATACACTTGCTTTCTGTCTAGATTCCTGACTATCAGCCTGTGCGTGATTGGGAGTAACTCTTTCTGCCAGGCTTACCGACTTGCGTATTTTTAGATACTCCTATTTTCCTGGTCTTGGTTTCTTATTCCCCTGCTTCAGACGTGTCGGACCCTCTATCATCTGATTATTGTCTCATTTCATGGTGCTGCACCTCTTATTTCTGCCCTTGCCGAGTGTGTGCTAAACAACCAGGGTCTTCCACTAAAATGTTTACTGAAGCTTCATCTGATTAGCTCAGCCAAGCAGCTAAGCCACACAATGTACTGCCAGCGGTATTTTTCTTGAGAACTAATGCTTAATTCCAACCTTTCCCACAATAATGTAGCTCAAAGTGAAATTATGAACGAAAACCATTTGGCTAATTTACATCCACATGGTGTTAGGAATGAGATTAATTCCAAGTTAAAGGGACTTATAGATATCTACATTGCTCAGATTAAATAGATGAAAGTCAGCTTTCTATTTTATTCCATGACAGAGGGAACAAGATATATCAAAGGCTATAGTTAAGATTATGCAGAGAAAAGTTTTTACTTTCTTTAAGGGACCTTAATTTGAATTCAATCGTCATAATTTCAGAATTTAGAGTAACAGGGTGACTCTAACATTCACTTGATTATTTACTCTGAGGCTCAGATTCTTCATCAGTAAAATGAGAATAATATTACTTGCCCCATAAAATTGTTCTATGGGTTCAAGGGTTAAAAGTCTGCAGGAGACCTTTTCAAGAGTTTAGTACCTTATCCAGCACCATGAGCATCAACTGAAAACTTGTTAGAAATGTACATCCTCAGACCACACTGCGGACGTACTGAATTGGTGTGGTCATCAGTGGGAAGGGGGTGACCAGCTGGTTTTTAACAAGTTCTAGAGTTGGTTCTGGTTTACTCCAGCATATGAGAATTATTGGTCTAAAGCATAGAGAGCTCGCAGCATAGAGTCAGCAAAGTGCATGTCATATTATTTTTGTCATTGTTGTCAGCATCATCTCCTGTGGGTAGACATATCAGGAGAACTCAAAATCTGGGTTTCCTTATCTCTCTGTCTTCTGAGCCCAGAGGAATGAATGGCTGTGGTGGGAGTGGGAGTTCTTGTGGAAGAATTTAAGGCCATCAAATGCTTTGGACAAAACTAAGGATGGAAAGCCAGAATATTTTTTTTGAAATAAACTTTGTTATAAGTATTCAGGAAGTCATAAATTACCCCATTGTTTTATTTAATTAACATAATTGTCTCAGATATTATTTTGCAATCTTGCCATAAAATATATATTTAATCAAACAAAAGTGGTTGTATGTCACATTTGCATACATTTTTTTTTTGAGACAGAGTCTCACTTTGTCACCCTTGGTAGAGTGCTGTAGCATCACAGCTCACAGGACCTCCAACTCTTGGGCTCAGGTGATTCTCTGGCCTCAGCCGCACGAGTAGCTGGGACTACAGGTGCCCTCCACAACGCCCAGCTATTTTTTGTTACAGTTTAGCTGGGGCTGGGTCTAAACCCATCACCCTCGGTACAGGAGGCCAGCACCCTATTTCTGACCTAGGTACCGCCCTTTTTTGAGACAGAGTCTCAAGCCGTCACCCTGGGTAGAGTGCTATGGCATTACAGCTCACAGCAACCTCAAACTCTTGGGCTTAAGTGATTCTCTTGCCTTAGTCTCCCAAGTAGCTGGGACTACAGGTGCTGAAGACAACGCCTGGCTAAGTTTTGATTGCGGATGTCATTGTTGCTTAGCAGCCGGGGCCAGGCTCAAACATGCAGCCATAGGTATATGTGACCAGCATTGTGCTGACTGAGATACAGGCGCTGCCTGTATACATGTTTTATCAGTTGTTTTTCTATCTGAACATAGAAACACTGCTTTCATAAAACATTTAAAATTGAATGAAGGAATTAATAATATGGTATTATATTAAATTTAGAATCTGAATAACACATTTCAATTTTTGTCACATATTTATCTTTGCGTACTTACCTTTTGCTTTATTTTTAGATATCTTATTTTTAAAGAATTATTAAAAATAATGTGTCCATCTATATTTAATATAAATATAAAATTTACAGATATTAGAGTTTATATTACTTTTGAATATTAAAGTTTTAACAAGAACTTGATTGGTTTCCTAGGTTTTGTTTTTATGTGTTCACGTAAACAAGTGAGAACATATGTGTCATAAAATGTTGTACTGATGGAATACTTTCAGATTGTACCTGACTGGCTATCATAAATCATTCATTTTGGAGCAACAATACAATATTTGTTGACCTAAAGCAAAATTAATTATTAACACAAAATAATATTTCTGTTATTAAAAGAACTTCTCTTATCTACATTGACTTTTAGAAGACTCAGGTACATAGTACCTAGAAAATTAAACAACAACCAAGAAAGAAAATTCAAACACAGTGGCCTCTAGAAGAACTCCAACTGGAATCATTGGCTATCATTCTCCTTTTAAAAGGAGGGGCAATAAAATAGAAGTCCAGTAAAATTCTTAGAAATGCTTAATGATGGGAGAAAATACTTAAAAACAAAACTCTGCTTCGTCTAAGCGTAGGGGTGATGGAAGAACAATTAATTTTGCATCATTTATGTTTAGTTTTCCATACCTGGGGCTAAGTAAATTTACAGCATTGATGAAAATGGATAACCTGGTAAAGAATTTGCTTCTGGCTGCATAACATGAATTGAATGTTAAAAACTGCTTTCTAAATTATAAACTCTAAGCAAAGCTATGTCTCTTTCTTGGGAAAATTTACAATTTAAAATAAGAAATAAAAAATAAAATATATAATTCATAAATGTACTATTGGATTGTTAGAATTAAACATTTATAATCACAAATAAGGGTACATGTTGCTTTCTTAGTGATAACCATGTTTATGCTAATGTATTTGTTCTAGGATGAACTCAAAACTACTAAAAAGACTCTCCTTAAAAGGTAAATAATTTTTATATAGTAGTTTGGTATTATTTATCTAAATTTACAACTACTAAATTTCACCTGTTATAGACTGCATTTATAAATCATATTATCAAAAGAAAAATTGTATGTATTCCTTCAAAAATTTTTATTTAAAAAGAGTCCCATTTAAAAATATCTACCACAATTCTGAATGCCAGTAGCTTTGCATATGTGGCTTAAATAACATTAATACACATACATTTTACAGAAGTAGTAACCGCCTTATGGCCACAATTCCATGTATTTCCTACCTGGTTAGTGATATAAATAAAATCCCACCTGTTTCTTTCTAAAACAGAAGGTGATTTTGTTAAGAGTAGCAAACTAGGATATAAGAATGAGACCAATGCAGAGGCTTGAAGATTGAGTGTAGATGTTAAAGTAAAGAACATTCAGGCAGAGGCCAACTAGAGGTGTTAATAACGGCAAACTAGAACTGGCTTCTACTGCCTTGTCAGCTATCTCTGTCACCTTACAAGAACGTTGGTTAATTATAATATCATTTACATTGTGGTTTTAGAATGTTTCTGCCCTTGAAATCTCATAACAGTTCAAAGATAACCATATGATGTATTAAAATTGGAGGGTACCCAGCTATAGGAGTTACTACTCAAATTCTTAGTAAAAGTCAATACCTTAGCTTTAACTATTTCTCCCTTCAATTAGTAAAAGTTTGAAAGAAAAATAAAACAAACAAAAATTAAACACAAACACTTTTTTTTTTAATTGTTGGGGATTCCTTGAGGGTACAAGAAACCATGTTACACTGATTTCATTTGTCGGGTAAAGTCCCTCTTACAATCATGTTTTGCCCCCAAAAGGTGTGGCACACACTAAGACACCAAGACCCCACCCCCCTTACTCCTTCCCTCTCTCTGCTCTTCCTTTCCCCACCCCTCCCTCATTCTTTCTCTCTCTGCTCTCTCCTTCCCTCACCCCTACCATGTCAATAATTGTCACTAATTTTCCTCATATCAAACTTGAGTACATGGGATTCATGCTTCTCCATTCTTGTGATGATTTCCTAAGAATAATGTGTTACACTTC
This sequence comes from Arctocebus calabarensis, assembly GCA_963573935.1. NCBI lineage: Eukaryota > Metazoa > Chordata > Mammalia > Primates > Lorisidae > Arctocebus > Arctocebus calabarensis. The sequence continues at coordinate 25,321 of CAUYON010107528.1, forward strand.
CATCCAGGTTAATACAAAGGCTGTAAGTCTCCATTTTTTTAATGGCTGAATAGTATTCCATAGTGTACATATACCATAGCTTGTTAATCCATTCCTGGGTTAGTGGTCATTTAGGTTGTTTCCACATTTTGGTGATTGTAAATTGAGCTGCAATAAACAGTTTAGTGCAAGTGTCCTTATGATAAAAGGATTTTTTTCCTTCTGGATAGATGCCTAGTAATAGGATTGCAGGATCAAATGGGAGGTCTAGCTTGAGTTCTTTGAGAGTTCTCCATACTTCCTTCCAAAAAGGTTGTATCAATTTGCAGTCCCACCAGCAATGTAAAAGTGTTCCCTTCTCTCCACATCCACATCAGCATCTGCAGTTTTGAGATTTTGTGATGTGGGCCATTCTCACTGGAGTTAGATGGTATGTCAGGGTGGTTTTGATTTGTATTTCTGTAATAATTAGGGATGATGAGCATTTTTTCATATGTTTGTTAGCCATTCGTCTGTCTTCTTTAGAGAAGGTTCTACTCATATCTCTTGCCCATTGATATATGGGATTGTTGGCTTTCTTCATGTGGATTAATTTGAGTTCTCTATAGATCCTGGATATCAAGCCTTTGACTGATTCAAAATATGGAAATATCCTTTCCCTTTGGGTAGGATGTCTATTTGCTTTGGTTGTTGTCTCCTTAGCTGTACAGAAGCTTCTGAGTTTAATTAAGTCTCCTTTGTTTATTTTTGTTGTTGTTGCAATTGCCATGGCAGTCTTCTTCATGAAGTCTTTCCCAAGGCTGATATCTTCCAGTGTTTTTCTTATGCTTTCTTTCAGGATTGTTATTGTGTCATGCCTTAAATTTAAGTCCTTTATCCAACTTGAATCAATTTTTGTGAGTGGAGAAAGGTGAGGGTCCAGTTTTAGTCTTTTACATGTAGATATCCAGTTTTCCCAGCACCATTTATTGAATAGGGTGTCTTTCCTCAAAGTATATTCTTGATTGGTTTATCAAAGATTAGGTGGTTGTAAGTTGTTA
>CAUYON010107530.1:0-40141 GCA_963573935.1 Arctocebus calabarensis
TCACCCTGGATAGAGTGCTGTGGCATCACAGCTCACAGCAACCTCCAATTCCTGGGCGCAAGCGAGTCTCCTGCCTCCGCCTCCCAAGTAGCTGGGACTACAGGTGCCCGCCACAACGCCCGGCCATGTTTTGGTTGCAGCCGTCATTGTTGTTTGGTGGGCCGGGCTGGATTCGAACCCGCCAGCTCAGGTGTACGTGGCTGGCGCCTTAGCCCATTGAACCACAGGCGCTGAGCCCAGACTTTATTTTTAAATGTGAAGATTTTTATTTCTCAAGAGATTTTTTTTCTTAAAAAAAAACTTTGATTCTAAATTAACCCTTCAGTAATAATCTATGGCATCACATAAGTAGGCCATTAACAAAGCCCACCAGTTTTGACTACTTGGCTGCAACGCACCCCACCCCTGGTTCCCTGTGGCTCCTTTGTGGCATGTGAGAGCAGATCCAATAGGAAATGGACAGGAAAGAAAAGGCAGAGTGGAGGTATCATCTGGGCCAAGGAGGAGCACACTGCAGCTTTGTTCTGTGTCGAGTCAGCACACATTTCTGATAGACTGTACTGATGGGGTGGAAAGAGCATCCCGTGTTGCCTTTTCCCTCTCTCGCCCACTCTGTGCAGGCTGTCCTCTTAAGCACAGTGTCTATTTCCTCCATGTCCTGTTAGCCCACTTGACTCTATGCAGAGGGGACAGCCAGTGAGGCTTGGCTCTTAGGTTCCAGAGGCCCACTTGTCATCACCGAATGCTGAAAGAGGTCCACAATTATGTTTCCTATACAATGTAGCAAAACACAGTATACCATCATCTGAGTTTCCTAGGGCTGAGGTAACAAAGTACCACAAACCAAATGGCTTACACAATAGAAATGTGTTATCTCACAGTTCCGGAGTCTAGATGTCCGAGGTCAAAGTGTTGTCAGGATTGGTGCCGTCTAGGGCTGTGAGGGAGAATCTGCTCCAGGCCTTTTTCTTAGCTTCTGCTTTGCTCTTGATCTTCATCATTCCTTGACTTATTAGGTGCCTCACCACAATCTCCACCTTCATCTCACATGATGTTTTCATTGTGTGTGTGCCTATCTCTGTGTCCAAATTTCTCCTACTCCTATAGACACCATTCATATTGAATCTTGGCCCACTTTATTTCCAAATAAGTTCACCATCACTGGTGCTGGGAGTTAAGACTTCAATACTGGGGAGGTTATAATTTAAACCATAACAACTGCCAAACTTAACTTTTTATATTTTTTTTTGTTGACTACTTTTTAAAGTTATAAAACTAACATGCTCATGGCCAAATCTTTAAACAGAATGGAATGTACAAAGTAAAAAATAAAAGTTGGCTTCCTCCCATCTACCTTCCTCAAAAGCAATTGTTATCACAGGTTTACTGTAGATACTTCCTGATATATTTTATCTGCACAGACATATATGTATAGCTTTGTTATTATTTTACACAAATGGGGTCATAATGGGTATATTGTCCCATTACTTTCTTTTTTCAATTATGAATGCTTAATAGGTATCTTTCCATGTGAGTGCATTAGAACTATTACTTTTGCTTTTTCATAGTTATACAGTATTCCATTCCATAGCCATAATAGAACTGATGTATTCAGTCTCTTATTGGATAAACATTTCAGTCATTTCCCTTTTTTGGCTATTACAGTACTTAATAGTGAATATCCTTTTTTATTTTATTTTTGAGACAGAGTTTTACTTTGTCACCCTCAGTGGTGTCATAGCTCACCGCAACCTGAAACTCTTGGGCTAAAGTGATTCTCTTGTCTCAGGCTCCCAAGTAGCTGGGACTATAGGCGCCTGCCACAACACCCGGCTATTTTTTAGTGACATGGTCTCACACTTTCTCAGGCTGGTCTTGAACCTGTAAGTTCAGGCAGTTCATCTGCCTCAGCCTACCAGAGTGTTAGGATTACAGGCATGAGCCTCCATGCCCAGCCAGATATCCTTTTACATATAAATTTACCTAAGTAAGTAAAAGATATTTTAAAGGTAAAATTGCTAGATCAAAAGGCATATGCATTTTAAAATTTGATAGGTATTACCCCAAACTTCAAACTTACTGCTGACCTGTGAGGGAGCCACAGAGCTTTGTTGTATTGTCGAATTGAGTGATAGGAACTAGTTAGACTTATTGTTATAGTTAGATTACACAAGGAGTTTTGGCTGGTTCATGGTTATGAGTTTTTTTTTTTTTTAACTCACATGATTTTGTCCTTGAGTATTTAAGAAAATTTCTAGCAAGAGCAAATTAAATTCTTTCTTAGATTTTATATAATTGTTTTCTCAGTCTATTTGATGATCTTAAACAAATTTAAATTTTTTAAACACACACAGGATTTAGAAAGCTGGAGAATCAACTTCACTAGCGTGTAAGATTCTTTTATTAGCTCTGTTTCCCTCAAGAAGTATTAATCACAGATTTATTTTTTGCTACATTAGTGTGAATATTTAGAATGATTCTTTCTCTTTACATTAGGAAAAAGACTTTCTTGAGGTTTTTTAAAGTAATTTTTATACTATCTCAGTAGAGAAACGTATACAGAAGAAAATAAAACTTGCAACATTATCATGCAGAATTAAGTATTATCATTCTGTTGAAGGCCCTTCTAGACTTTTCTATGCACATATACATTTTTTCTTTCTTTCTTTTCTTTTCTTTTTTTTTTTTTTTTTTGTAGAGACAGAATCTCACTTTATCACCTTCAGTAGAGTGCCGTGTCATCACACAGCTCACAGCAAACTCCAACTCCTGGGCTTAGGCGATTCTCTTGCCTTAGCCTCCCAAGTAGCTGGGACTACAGGCACCCACCACAATGCCCGGCTAATTTTTTGTTGTTGTAATTTGGCTGGGTCTGGGTTTGAACCCACCACCCTCAGTTTGAATCCAGCACCCTACCCACTGAGCTACAGGCGCCACCCCATACATTTTTTTTAAAACAGATTCTCACTTTGTTGCCCTTGGTAGAATGCCATAGTGTCATAGCTCACAGCAACCTCAAATTCTTGGGCTCAAGTGATCCTCTTGCCTCAGCCTCCTGAGTAGCTGGGACTATAGGAGCCCACCACAGTGCCTGGATAGTTTTTCCTTTTTTTTTTTGAGACAGAGTCTCACTATGTTGCCCTCGGTAGAGTGCTGTGGCATCACAGCTCACAGCAACTTCAAACTCTTGGGCTTAAGTGATTCTCTTGCCTCAGCCTCCCAAGTAGCTGGGACACCTGCTACAACCCCCAGCTATTTAGTTTTTCTATTTTTAGTAGAGACGGCTTCTTGCTCTTGTTCAGGCTGGCCTCAAGCTCATGAGCTCAAGTGATCCACCTGCCTCGGCCTCCCAGAGTGCTAGACTTACAGGCATCAGCTGCCACGCCTGACCACACATACATTTTTTTCCCCTGTGTTACTGGTTGCTTCTTTTTTTTTTTATTGTTTGAGATTCATTGAGGGTATAAAGAATTAGGTTACATTGATTGCAGTTGTTAGGTAAAGTCCCTGTTATAATTGTGTCCCGCCCTCAAGAAGTGTGCCATACACTGTGACCTACCATCCCCCCATCACATATACATTTTTTAATTTACCAAAATGGGACTATATATTCTTGGCTCTTTTCCCTTTTATAGACTTTATTTCAGTATACTATTTTGACCACAACATTTCTACTACAGCCAAAGTTTATGGAGCTGGGAGACAAGCATGCAGTAAGGGCTTGATATATTTCTCTGTACTCCAAACTGTGTTAGGTGGTGGGACAACACAACACTTACCCTTGTGTTGTAACCCACCTCCAAGTAGACTGTGAGCCCAATGAAGGTAGACCAATACTTAATGCTGTTGTGGTTGAAGGATAAGTACTACTACAGGGAGAGAGCCAAGTAGGAAGCTGTGAGAGCACACAGGAGAAACACCTAACCTAGTCCTGGAAGATCAAGGAAGACTTGTTGTGAAGGGGCTAGTCCCAGGACAGGGATGGCGGCATCAGCATGTAGAAGGCCTGGAGGTAAGAGGGAACATGAGAGATCTGGGCAGCTGTCACTGCTCACATCTGGCTGGCACACAACAGGGGTGTTAAGGTGGGAGAGGCATGTAGATTGTGGCAGGAGATAATGCTGAAGGTGCCAGATCACACTGTCTTTTAAACCAAGGTCAGGACTTTAGGCTATATCCCGAGGGCTACAACTAAAGGGTTTTAAATAGGGAATCTTTTAAGATTCTCCCATTGGAAATGTTTCTTGGACTTCCTAACAGTACTTAAACCTTATTTTATTTGCCTTTAGAACCAGGAACAATTGAAAGATGATGATTCTGATCTCATTCTCAATGATGGCGATATCAGTTTGACATACGGGGATTCGACTGTGAACACTGAATCAGCAACATCAAGCGCCCCTCGGAGATTTATGGGAAATAGTTCTGAGGATGCCTTGGATCGGGAGCTTGCATTTGGAGACCACGAACTGGTCATTCGAGGAACACGCCTGGTTCTCCCCATGGATGATTCTGAACCCCCATTAAATTTGTTAGATAATACGAGACACGGTCCAGCCTAAGCTTATTAATACTCACTTAGTGATTTGTCAAATTTGCACATGTGATTGTGAAGAAATCTGTACTACCTAAAAGTCCCAGTGCATGTCTCTCTGAATGTTAAGCTATATAAATGCTATTTATATGGCATAGAAAGAATATAAATATCATGTACAAGGCAGATTGTGAACCAACTATTCTTTTTTAAGTTTTACTGGCTGCACTATGTAGAGTGGGTCTGGTTTAGAAAGTTACTTCCACAGTGATGTTGTGTGTTCTGTTAGCTTTATGTCTCAGTTAAAGTATAAAAAGTGACGGATTTTCTCTTTCTTATATTTACCTGACACTTAACCCGAGTACCAAGTTCTTGTGATGTGAATTAATTTTACTTTTTGTGGTAGGGGAGGGAAGAGGGATTAGGGATTGTTATTTCCTTGGGAACCCTGGGAGGAGAGGTTCCTTTGTTGGGAAACTTTTGTTGATTGCTGCTGCCTTTGTCCTGACCCTTTTCTTTCCCTTTTCTGTGGTGGCCCATTGTGGTGCAAGGAGCTGATGGCATTTTGATCTTGCCCCATTCAGGTTGGGGAGTGAAGTGCAGGGGCCCCTCTTTTCCCTTGCTGTGAAAGAAAAGCTTCATTGACTACAGTATACTGCTGTTCAGAAAAGAAGGTTGCAAATGATTTCCAAGACTTTGTTTCTTTTCTTCCAGATCAGGACCACAGAAGGAGTCACATCTAGCCAGCTTAGCCAAAGTATAGTTGTATATAGTTCCGGACCTTGATTGAGATTTGAGGGAGCTGTGGTGGGCAGAGAGTGGGCAGAGGGCAAGAAAGGGGTAAAGTGAATGGTGATTTCTGAGATCTCTCTTCCCAAATATGTACATATTCTATACCAGATAAGTTTAAATAAGAAATTTAATTGCTGCTTACTTTTTGATTATGTACCTTATCTGTGTAGCAAGCTTTGTCGTCAGAAGTTTTTATATCAATTTCCATTGCTGCTCTTTAGCAGCCAAACAGGAGCAAAATGTAAAATTTTTGAACTTACTGTGTCTAATTGTCATTTGTTAGTTTGTAGTTGATGTTAAAAATTAATTTATGATCGTTCCACACTACACCAAATTTGGCTGGAAGAGAAATAGAATGTTCCACAGCATTTATTTTAAGGTGGCTCCTTGGTGTGCAGCAGGTGTAGTCTTCATTTTCATGTTACTTTTTAATATTAAATGCCTAAGCTGCCATGTGTTTTTTTTTACAGTTTTCAAGGTAGAGCACAGAACAATTTCTCATTTCATATTTGGAGTATGAAAGTGGATTCTATTTTATAATGTTGACAATACCTAAAGATACATTGAATGCTTTTTGATGTTGATCCTGACCTGTTAATGTTTCAGAAGAAAAATATAAACTCTTTTGGATTTTTTCCTCAGGTGTGAGTAGCATTGCCTTAAATCCTACCCAATCAGAAAATTGCTTAATTTACCTGATGTTCAAATTTTCCAGTGAAAAATATCCTTCTAAACAAAGCATGTACTTACTCTGAAAAAGGTATCTGTGCTGTTGCAAACACTCCTTGATATTTTAAGGGAATTTTAACGTTGTACCCTTTAGTGGCAGCTTTGACTGTTGGCATAGCCATTTGTTTGTAGTGGTAGCGACTTTCCTGCTATGCAGGAATCCCTCCCATGAAGTGTACGTTTTATATGATGTGTGCCGCCTCATGCCGTAAATAATTTCGCGTTAATGTATGTTTGAGGGATTTGAATGTCAGCGTCATTTACTCACAAAGTTATTCAAGTTGTAAAAGGTTATATAGTAATTTAACAACTACCTTTTGTATTCTATCAGGTTACTGAGCTCACTTTATGTAAATACTCAGCATGAGAAATTCAGTAACTCCTCTGTTTCAGCATGCGTAAGACTTTTCATTAGGGAAACTGATAAAGCTTCAGTCAACTAAATCTGCCTTCGTACTTTATCAAAGGGGAACCAAGCCTGCTGTGCTTACATCAGCATCTGGAAGATTTTTCTCTCCTCTAATCTGTGCACACATCTCCAAGCAAAGAAGAGAAAACACACTCTACTCAGACATCTGTTGGTTTTAGACACCTGAATGAACTTTGATGAAGGACAGTCTGAGTTACCACCATCCATACACAAGTAGAACTGCTCTTTGACTTGTTCGTCTATTGTTTGTGGAACCTACACGTTTGAATGACTTGAACGTTGCATCTTCTAAAGTTATTTTTTAAGGTTTCTTGGCATTTATCCTAGTTGTCTGTGTTTGCCAATGTGCTGTTAAAGTAATAGACTTTTAATTTTTATGTATTTTTTGTTTTCCTTTGGACAGATGTTATAGTGGTTTCTTTTAGGAAAATCTGTCATTAAAAAATTATAGCCTTGCAATTAACCACTCATCGTATTTGAGTCACAGTTTATTTTAGTGAGACGTAAAGAGTGCTGACTTCATTTATTTTTCTACCTATATACCTACTGGAAAAGGGGGAAGACTAATGTTTTAAAAAGAAACAAACAGAAACCTAACAGAACTTAACTTATGGGGTGGCAAATTTTTGGTGCTTATGTGTGAGGGTTGTTGTATTTCCTTATGGTCACAATTGGACCATTTAGGAAATATGAGTCAAAGCATTTAAATTCCATTACATTGATTTGTAGCCTGTTAGCTCCATAATGGATAATGCTATGAAAATGTTTGTTCCATTATATGGAGAGAATAAATTCCGGATTCAGTTAGGTAGAAAGACAGTTTCAAGTTTGTCTGAAAGCATAATCGCACAAAAAGTCCTTTTGAGATTAAGATACATCTTTCTTTTTGTACATGAGAAGCTTTGTAGGTTAGAGTTTGCTGACAGCAACTTCATTTAATCTACCAGTGACACCAACCTCACTGTCATGTTTTGTTGCCATCCACTCCAGCTTCCTTGTTTATGACATAGTGAGAGATACTGGCGAGGGGCCCCCACACAACAGGCTTTCTTGAACCAACCCGTGTTTTCTGATTCACCACAAAACCTTACATCACATACAAGCAAGTACATTTGTTAACCTGACCCTGTGCAGAAGTGTAAGGAGATGAAAGTACAGATGTTTTGACATGATCAGAAAGTCCTTGACAGGAAGTACACCACACAGAAGATGCAGGAGGAGGCCTGTAAAAACATTGTGAGTGATAACAATAGTAGTTCTTATTTTTTGACCCCCTCCTAGGTACAGGCGACGTGTACCTGAGGTCTTTTTTAATCTAAGTTTTAATTTAATCTTATTCATGCTGTGAGGGTATGTTCTATTCTCTTTACACAGATGAGGAAAATGTCATGGCTAGTGAGAGCCAGGACTCAAATCTGGTCTGACTCCAAAGTCCAGATTCTCTGTGCTAATTTAGGAGGACGATGAGGGGAATTGCAGATCTCTAGCCTGCTGCCCATCATCTGCTTGTCATCAGGTAAGGCTAGGGAATCAATTCCAAGCTCTGACTCTCCATTTGCTGCACTGTGGACTGTCAAACATGAGCCCCCCTGGTTGGGCGCATTCTAGCATTCATAGTGAAGGGCCCTCCTGTATCCTATCAAGGCCATGGACAAGCAACCTGGCAAGCAGCATTCCTTCATGCTCTGCCTCCCAACATTTTCACTAATGGCCCCAGTAGTTTGCAGTCCTGAACGATGCCTTTGTGTCCATATGGTTTGGTGGAATAAGAAAAGCCCAGACTTTAGAGTTACACAGACCTGGGTTCAAACCCAGGCTCTGCTACATGTTGTATGATGTTGGCCGGGTACGTGACTTCACTGAGCCTTTCCATCTTCTTAGTTGTGAAGTTATTCAAGAAATAATCTGAATGCTTACTCTGTATACACAGTGGAGGGAGATAGCAAATAACTAAACAGTCCCAGCTGTCACAGAGAGGATCCTACAGGAGATACAGTTATCTCATGGGGCTCTTAGGTATCATCATGTGAGAACGACTGCCTCCTTGTCTTTCAATAGGGGGATATCTGTCTTAAGTAATCAACAAATAACAGCAAATATGGTAAACCGATGTGTTATGCTGGGAAAGTGCAGGGTGCTTTAAGAAGGTGCTATGATCTTGTGGTGCAGGGACAGGGTGAGATTTTCCTGGTAAGATGATAGTAAGCCTAGGCCTCGGGAGTACCTCAAGGGTCAGCCAGGTGTAGGGCAGTGAGGATGAGGAACATTTCAGGCAGAGTGAACATTTGGCCTATAATGGGTAGTCACACAACTTTGATTCAGTAGTTATTGAATGACAAACACACTGCTGTGCTCTACTGTATACTGCATGACAGATGTGCACCACCCTCATGGCACTTAAATGCATCAGTGAAGACAGTGAAGTAGCCAACAGTTTTGTAATTACAAGTGTCATGAAGAGCACCTTGAATCTGAATCTTGAAATCTGTCCCCCACCACTTCTTCCCCCTTCCCTTTGTCCCACTGAATCTCTTAGGCCAAGTTCACTCCCTTCCTCTGTGTGGTTGACTTAGACATTTGAAAAGAGGAGCTAGCTAGTGTGTCTTCTCTGAGTCTGTCCCCAGGCTAAATCAACGCATTCCCTTTCTATCTTCAGGACATGTACCAGAAGTCCATTGTTCTTGACATTTTCGTTAATACTCCTGAGACTCACTGGCTTTGTTTCAGTGGCTGCATCACACCCAGTGCATCACAATCCTCACAGAGCTTGTATCCCATTTGGGGAAGGCAGAGCACAGATTAAATGCACACGTAAACTAAAGGTTGGGATAAGTGACAAATAGAAAATGTGATAGAGGGTGATGGCCATGAGGATGCCTTGCTTAAGAGGTAACAGTAAAACCAAGACCTAAAAGAGCCAACCGGGCAGAGAACAGGGGAAGAGTAGTGAAACAATCTGGATGATGGTAGATGTTCAATGAATATCTGTCACAGAGGAGTGGGACACCCTGCTGACCTTTATTTCACTGGATCCTGAAGGCCAGCGTGGTGGGATGGGAGAAGCAATAGGCTAACAGGAGGCCAGAGGCTTAACCCTGCTTGTTACTTGGCACTTTTCAGAACCCACTTAAGTCTCTAAGGCTGTTTCTTCCTTTAAAAAGAATAATGACAGGCCGGGCACAGTGGCTAATACCTATAATTCTAGCATTCTGAGAGGCTGAGGCGGGTGGATTATCTGAGTTCAGGAGTTCAAGGCCAGCCTAAGAAAGAGCAAGACCCCTTCTCTACCAAAAATAGAAAAACTATCTGGGCATTGTGGGGGGAACCTGTAGTCCAAGCTACTTGGAGGCTAAGGCAATAGAATCACTTGAGCCCAGAAGTTTGAGGTTGCTGTGAGCTATGACACCTCAGCACTCTGCCCAGGGTGACATAGTGAGACTCAGTCTCAAAAAAAAAAAAAATAATGATGACAGTTCACTATTTCAGTAAACATCTATTGAGCTATTAGTATGTGCCAGGCACTGTGGTAGGTACTGGGTTATAGTTCCAGCCCCACATAGCTGCCAGGCCCGTTAGGGGAATCCAATGAAGTGATGTACATTGAGACATTTTTGACTAGGATTCCAAAGGCCTTTGAAATGGAGGTTGAGCATTCTGTAAGGTTTTCCTGATGAGGTGCTATTTGAATAAAATATGGAAAACTCTTTGCAGACCATGAAGTTATTCTGGGCTGCTTTCCTTCAGAATCTCCAGTTCAGCAAGTTGGAGGGGCCCCAAGTGGTTGCCATGGTGAAGATTGAACTCTGACAGCTGACTTAGCTGAGCTGCCATGGCTGGAGCCTGAACTCCATAAGACCTGACAGCTTCTGGCTGATTCTGCTGAGTGAAGGAACCCTTCTCCTTACCATGACTCTGTATTGCAATGGCAGCTTGGGGAGTCATGTCCCAGATGGACACCAGGTTGGCTCATTTTCTACTCAGTGCTGTCTGATGGGCATGGGTCCCACTAAAGGATGTAGCTTAGTGGTACAAGTTATTTCTTTTGCTGTGATGGAAAAATGTATTGAAAGCTCTGTGAGCACTTCTTGGAAACAAGGTTTAATTTCTCCAGATTTGTTGGAATTGTAGTGGTTCACTGTGTGTTTAAATATGAATCCTATAAAAATTGCTTGAGAAATATTCAATTCTCAGTTGCCTTGGGAGTCACGAGGCTTTATTCCATGATTTTGTTGTTGTTCATTTGAATTTCTTATACAGCTGTGTTCCCATGCGGACTAGGCAAAAAGCATGTGATCTGTTTTTTTCATCTGAACAATCTGGAAGATTTCTGTCAGATAATGGAAATTGCCTGTTTTTCCAATCTTAGAGCTGGTTTAGTGTGAGAGAGCAAGATAATGGCAATTGGACCCCCTGATTGTGCGACAAAATTGGTTTTTCAACACTTCCCTGAAACTCAACAATCTAGGGGGGAAAGAGGTTTATATTTAAATATTCCACCCAACCAATATTTTGCTTACTAACTTCCAGTCAATAGACACTGAGCACCTCATCTGGCTGAACCCTGGGCCAGGTGATGGGGACACAGAAGTGGCTAAATCTTGATCTTAATCTAATACTAATGCAGTCAAGTAGATAAGATAATTGTAATTGCTTGAAAAGCATTAGAATGGGGCTTCTGTATGGAATTGAGAAGCCCTCACCTGTTACTGCCTTTAGTGGGCAGAATAATTGTCCCCCTAAGCTGTCCACACAATAATTCCTGGAACCTGCAAGTATGTTAGGTTACATGGCAAAGAGAATTAAATATGTAGGAGGAATTAAGGTTGCTAATCAGATGACCTCGAGATGGGGATATTATCCTGGATTATGCAGGTGGACCCAATCTAATCACACAGGCCCTTAAAATTGGAGAACTTCCCCTGGCCTTTGTCAGAGAAAGAGCTGTGAGAATAGAGGTAGAGTCAACAAGATGCCATGTTGCCGGTTTTGAAGATAGAGGAAGGGGGGTTCGAGAAGCTGGAAATAGGCAAGAAAATGGATTCTCCCCTAGAGCCTGCCAAAAAGGAACACAGCCCCGCTGTCACCTTGATTTTAGCCCAATGGAATCCTTGTCAGTTTTCCCTCCTACAGAAACATCAGATGACAAGTAAGTATTGTTTTAAGACACTAAGTTAGTGGTAATTTCTTATGACAGCAATAGGAAATTAGCTCACTGTTGGCCAGGCACAATGGCTGACACCTGTAATCCTAGCACTCTGGGAGGCTGAGATGGGTGGATTGTCTGAGCTCAGGAGTTTGAGACCAGCCTGAAGAGGGGCAAGACCCTGTCTCTACAAAAAAATAGAAAAATTATCCAGGCGTCATGGCAGGTGCCTGTAATCCTAGCTACTTGGGAGGTTCAGACAGGAGAATCACCTGAACCCAGGAGTTTGAGGTTGCCGTGAGCTATGACAACATGGTACTCTAGCCTAGAGCAACAGAGTGAGACTCTGTCTCAAAAAAGAAGAAGAAGAAGAAGAAGACTAAAACGTTGCCTATGGAGAGAGAGTATTGTCTCTGTTACTGTTTATTTATGAATGTCTGCTTTGTACCAGGCACTGTGCATGGTGCTATGGATACAGAACGGAGTGAGACCCAGATTTCACAGTCCAGTGGGAGAGAACTGTAAGAATACAGGTGACCATTATGTGATGTAATAGGAGCCATGGTGGAGAAAAGTCCAGGTGAAAAATCCCCAGCCTGTGGCAGAATCAGGAGGCTGGAGGAGGTCTTGCAATTTCTATGGCACTGAACTAGCTTTAACCAGCACTTGCACATCACTCCCTGGTGTAAGGCATTTCCCCAGGCCACTGCCCACTACATTGCCAGGAGTAGCAGTGCACTGGAGACATGATCATATTGGGGTTTGGGAAAGATCACTCTCATTGTGGCTGCTGTGGGAAGGATGGATTATTTGTACAAGGATGAGAGTGAACACAGGGACGATGGTTAGAAGACTTGCCCAGGTGAGAGAGAGAGGTGCCTGTCTAGCCTAGACAATTGTCAATGGGGATGGAGTAGAGGGAACAGATACAAGAGACATCTAGTTGGTAGACTTAATAATCTCTTACTTGGAGACTAATGAAGTGAATGAGTGAATGAGTAAGAGGGGGAAGTTTACAGTGATTCCCAAGGTGGTCAGAATGGTAGCAACTATAATTTTAGAAGATGTCTCATAGGACCAGGAGGTTGAAAGAAGTAGCAGTCAAAGCACAAATCTAAATTTGCCTCTGGATTACGTATGCAAGGGAAGATGGAACCCAATTGGGAATAGAGGGCAGGAGACAGGGACTAAGGGCCCCAAACGAGAAGGTTCAGGAAGGATACAGGTTTGAAAATCACCAGGGTTTATAATCCATTTTCCCATTATAAGAACATCTGGAGCTTTTTGCTATGGGTGGTGTCTAGGGAAAATAATTTCTTTAACCAACGTACAATGGCTGGAGGAAAAACAAAATTATTTTCCCTCCTTACAAAAAGCAGGAAGCCTTAGAAGTTCTCAGGGAATGATGAGCGGTGTTATTGGGAAACTTTTAAAAGTGCGTCACTCTAGATTTCAGTGTATCCACCGCTGGTCTGGCTAGAAGAATGAAAATATAAGCTGTGGGCTCTCTAAAATGCGCTTTCTAGCATTTTCCAAGAGAGTCAACAGCCAAGGAATGAATACTGGATGGGGAAAGGAAGCCACAGCCACTTGGCGAGACCCTTTCTGGTTCTGTGGAGGTTTACCTGCAGACAAAGAGTCTGCTTCCCTTTTATGCTTTTCCCCAAAGGCTGTTGCAAAACTTTTCTAGAAAATTCAGTCTCATGTCCCAACCTCTGGCATGCTGTTTTCAAACACCGTGTGCCCCTAGCTTGCTGAGACAGGCTATGCCAGACTGCAGTCTTTGTGGAAGTTGGAGCCAGATAGCAACTGTTGGGAAAGAGTTCATCAAATAGGTCTGGGTCCACAACTTTTGAATAATTGGTTTTTGCCTCACTAGAAGGAAATCAGCAATTGACAATATAACTGAAAAAGAAAGCATAGAAGCCTATATTAAGATGAAGGAAACATCTGGTTTTTGTTTTCTCAATGTTTGTTAATGCATCTGAGGTGTGAGTCACCAGCTCACTCAGCCAATATTTCCCAAATGAAGTCTTGGTTGCCTCCAAAGTAGTTGGGAAAAGTCACTTCAGAACTACTTTGAGAGAAAGATGATTCACAGAGAGGTGTCATTTAAAAATGGGGGGTGGCATTGGTCCTGGTAGGTCTTGCCTAAAATTGCTTTTGTGTGAAACCATGATTACATTCCTTCCTCACCAGGATTTTATTCCTTTCTCCAGAAACCACAGGACTGATGTGCTGACCTAAAAATATATATTAAACCCAGAACCTCACACAATATACCCTTCACCTATCGAAGTAACTCACAGCTGGCTGGCCTGTGTAATGATGGAGCCAGCAACTTTGCCCTCACTACACTGCACTCTACCCAGTGGGACCCCACTCTCTCTGACCCATTGGTAGGGATGTGAGTAGCGGGATTCAAAGTCTACCTTTCATAGGAGACCAATGACTTGGTTCCACTAATCTCACCTGCCCTGCTTTGTCTAAGCTCCTACCTACCCTAGGTACTGGAAATCCAGAGATAGATAAGGCATGGTTGCTACCCTCAAGGAGCTCACAGTCTAGTATCAGAGATAGAATTATACTTAGATATAATTGGGTATATATTTTTAGAGCTCAAAATTCCTAGTATATAAATATAATAGACTAAAATAACCACTTATGTCTTTTCTGGAGAGTACTCCATGCCATCTTTTCATTATGCCTTTACCAGAATTAATAGCTTATATATTAGATATTTTTGGTATTTCTCTGACATTTCTCAGCTGATTTCTTTTGAACAAGGAGCATCTGTTCATGTAGCTTCTATACCACACATTTGGAGTCACCTAAGAAGAAACAGAGGAGCTTACACTATAAATTAAAGAAAAAAGTGCATGGAATGTTGCTTCTCTCTGTATTGATGTAGTTGCCTAACTCCTTCACTTAACATGGATATCTTATGAAACTTTCTCTTATTATTAACAAGAGGAAGATATAACAGGGTAGCTTCAGATTGCACCCCAATTATGCACAGCATCTAGTGTCACTACTTATGGAAAATGATCCAATTCTGTTTTAAATAAAGCACAAAACAGGTCTCAAAAATTTAGATGACATGACTGAATTCAAATGACTGTGTCTTCCCCATGGAATTCAGGACAGGAATTGTCAGCCTCTGGCTCATGTAGGCTCTTACTCTAAGGTAGATAGTTTCTATGTTATGTCCCTTGTAGTAAAATGGAAACCCCAATCTCCAGAAAGAAAATGATGTCATTGGCTTGTGTTTTTCTCTATTCCCTCCCAGGTTGAATTTGGATATGATACTGGCAAGAGCAGCAGAGTGAATGATCAATTGGTGATGTGTCTGCTCCAAGGCGGATTATTTTGATAGTCTGTTCTAACCATACAAGCAGTGTTTCCAATAAAAAGTTTTATTAAGTGTTGTCACAGATGTAAATGTTTCATAAAGATATCACTCAAATTGTAAATCATATACTTGGATTCACGCTAAAATCACCTCATTAAATACTAAGAAAAACTATGTCTTTCACATAAATCCTGGTCTCAAGTGACTTTAAAAAAAAAAGGAGAAAAAAAAAAAAAGCTCAAGTTCCACGCTCCAGCCACCTAGGGCTGAATTTTAAGAGACTGACAGAAACATGAACATTTCTCCCAACTCTTTCTTTGTTTTTCTTTTTTTTTCAGATCATACACTCCAAAGGTTTCCTTATCTTCGTAGGTCCATCAGAGTCTCCAGAGATAATAGAACCTGAAGAATAATTTAGACTCACTTTTTTAAAGACTCTGGTTTATTGAAGTATGATTTGCATACCATAACATGTATCTGTTTTAGTGAACAGCTCTGCGAGCTTCAAAAAATACACACAGACATGTAATTGTCACTGCAATCACCATATGAAACATTTCCATCTCTCAAAAAAAATTCCCCTGTGCCCCTTTGTAGTTAACCTCTTTCACCGCTTCAGCCTTCTGGCAACCACTGACCGGTTCCCTGTCCCTGTCATTTTGCCTTTTCCAGAATGTCATATAAACAGAATCATATAGCATGTAGCCTTGAACATACTCTTTCACTTTTGAAATTGATAACATTGTTTTCTACATAATAAAGATAATACACATTCATTGTAAAAAAATTAAAATATTTAACTAAGAAACAAGAGATAAAAATGCTTCCCAGTGATAACTGCTGTTAACATTTAAGTGTATTTTAGGGCAGCGCCTGTGGCTCAGTGAGTAGGGCACCAGCTCCATATACTGAGGGTGGTGGGTTCAAACCAGGCCCCGGCTGAACTGCAAAAGAAAAAAATAGCCGGGTGTCGTGGCAGGCACCTGTAGTCTCAGCTATTCGTGAGGCTGAGGCAAGAGAATCGCCTAAGCCCAGGAGTTGGAGGTTGCTGTGAGCTGTGTGATGCCACAGCACTCTACCAAGGTTGACAAAGTGAGACTCTGTCTCTATAAAACAACAACAACAACAAAAACATTTTAGTGTATTTTATTCCAGGCTTTTGGTTCTATATGTATATACTCTCACACAGGCAGAAATAAACTTGAGAAAATTGGAATCCTACAGTCTGCAGGATCTTGTATTTTTTAATCTATCAGTAGCATTTTCTTTTCTTTCTTTTTTTCTTATTTGTTTATATAGTTATTTTACTTTTTTTAACAGAGTCTTGCTCTGTTGTCCACCTGGGCTGGAGTTCAGTAGCATGATCATAGCTCATTGCTGCCTTGAACTCCTGGGCTGAGGCAATCCCCCAGCCTCAGCCATCCAAGTAATTAGGATTACAGATATGTGTCACCCTGCCTTGTTATTTTTTAAAAAATTTTCTGAAGAGATGGAGTCTTGCTATGTAGCCCAGGCTGGTCTCGAATGCCTAGGCTCAAGCAATGCTTCTACCTCGGCTGGGATTACAGGTATGAGCCACTGTGCCTGGCCAAGAGAGAATTTTCTTTTTTATTTTGGAGACAATAGCAGTTTAATAGCTGAAATATTGGCCGAGACACAAATATTTACCTTGTCACCAGAGCAATGCTTCTCACTTTTGGGGCATCTATAGGGTCACTGTCAGGAATTTGATCAAGAAAGAGTTAATCCTTAAGAAAGGGGGAGTTTCTCCACAGGGATGCAGAGGTACAACCTCCAGAGCAGCCTTGGGATGCTCTGAGCCCCTTGCATTTGGTTTCCTAGGCTGCTGAATGCCACTTGTTTTAATTAAAGGCTATCTCTCTTTTCTTTTCTTTTCTTTTCTTTTTTCTTTCTTTCTTTTTTTTTTTAACGCTGACTTTTTCTTATATAACACAAAAACACTCCTAGGTTGAGTTCAGAGCTCGTTCCCTGGGGACTGATAGCACCCTGTGCTCCTGTCCCACAGATAATTCTTCTTGCCATGTTAGAATTGCTCATTCCCTTTGTCCCCCCCAGTCCACTAGACAGCTAACCCCACAGGCCTAGGCCCTTTTGTCTCCTTCGTGTCATTTTTCCCAGTGCCTGGCATATGACTCAGCAGAGTAGATACAGGTACTTAGCAAGAATGAAGATAGGGAATGAACAAATAAACGAATGAATGAACCAAGATCAAACATTCCTTCACTGGACCCATAACTACCACTCATTTTTACCCACAGAACAAGAAGGAAAAATATGTTTTTGAACATTATTTTGGTGGTATCACAGAAAGGGGGAATTTGACCTTCAGATACCTTGGCATTTCTGAATCACAGCTACACAGCCTGGCAAGATAGCCAACTAACTGCCTCTCACATTGCTGTGGCGTGCCTCACGCACTGCCCTGTGGAGCCAGGCCAAAGTTGTGTTGTCAAGGAGATGGAAAGTGGCAAAAGTGGATCTGGCAGGGGGAGGGAAGGAGCCGTCTGCTCTGAGTTGCTGCCCTTGAGTGATTAACGCATGTGTCTGAATGGCCACGCAAACGCTCGCCCTACCTGGCCTTCCTGAGGGTGGGAGAAAATCAAAGGAGTCTGTGTTGAAGACCCAGGGCAAGGTGTGAAGGGAGTGGGGGAGGGAAGGAAGAAGCACAACAGAACTAGGGCTGCTCTCGTTTTCCCCTTTGATCTGAATCACGGGCTATTTCTCACACGTAATAATGATGGTAGCAGCTGCCGCCCGTTGAGGCACCCGACTCAGGCCGGGCACAGGTTAAGCCCTTCTCTTACGTTGCCTCGCTGCATCTCCACAGTGGCCCTCTGAGCTAAGCAGGATTCTATTCCTTCACCCAGACTCTTTTATCCCCTCTCTCACTGATAAGAAAGAAATTGAGGCTGAGAGAGGTTTGGTGAATGTCCAGGGTCACACAGCTACTTCGCACAGGGCCGGGCTTCAGTGAACACCCTGCCAGCAGTAGCTGCTGCGATTATATCACTATGATTAATCATAGGAAACCCCTGATGCCAGAGGGGACTCGAAGCCAACCATGGGCCCCAAGGCCCAACATAGACTCTGAGACTCAGACTCCAGAGGCCTCCTGAGGACCCTGACTTCCCTTTCTGCTGCTACAGGCCTTGGGCAGGTGGTTCCTAGGAGGGTGGGAAATGATGCCATGCTTGTGTTTGGCTCCTTCTTGGTTTCCACTAACATTTTCCATTCTCTGAGCGCCTTTGTGAGACAGCTCTGATGTGGCTGACAGCATCTGTGGTGGGAGCCAAGTCAAACCTTCCTCAGGAGGAAAGCTGGAAGCTTTAAAGGGTCTTGTCAGTGTGTAGGAACCCACAGCCCCCTGCCCACTGTCTCCCAAGGCCGCGGCCTCCCAGCAGTCAGCTGCAGAACACAGTAGCTCATTGATTCCTGCGTCGTTTCTCTCATGGGAAACCAATGCCCCATCAGCCTGGCTTGCAGGGGCCTCTTTCTCCAGAGAGAGCTCCACTGGAGACTCTGATCTTTGTGGTTTAGGGACTGCCGCATCCAGGTCAAGATGATTTTCCCTTCTGTGTTTTCTTCAGCTTTTTCCACCCAGCATCCTGGAGAAACTTAGAAACTTCAAATTACCCACATGGCAGGAATCCCTACAGCTTCCTAGTGCGGGGCGGATGAGCACCATATGCTGTTTATACAAAAATAAATGGCTTCCCCCCACGAAGCACACGGGCTGCACCACTGGCTATCCCCCTTTATACCTTAGCAGCTGGAGCACCGGGGGAGGATGCATATGTGGGTAGAAATTTGGCTCTAAGAAGCCCAGTTTGTTTGTGTGAGAGCTGTGTCTCCTACAGAGGCAGGTGGTGAGCAGCCCAGCTTCCTTCTGTGGGATCAGCTGAAGAAAGCGGGTGAACAAAAATGGGCAGCGCTGGATAATTACCTTCTACCTCCCAGGCAGGCTTGCAGGGAGGGGAGGGCCCGCCCATCCTAAAGGACTCCCCCAGTATCGTGAGCCCTAGGGCTGGAAGTGGAGGTGGTGTCTCTTCTCTTGGACTTTAAGTACTTGAATCTGTTGCTTGGCTTGGGCAATAGCTGTTCATTTATTCATTCATCAAGGAATTATTAAGCACCTACTATGTTCACATCTAAAATTGCAATAAGTCCAGCCCCAACCACTTGTTCCCAGTGATGACCTAACTAACACACTGGACCAAAAGTAAAAGTTTAGAAGCGAGGGAGGCTAATACTCGACAGCTTGGGCAGCTGGTGAGTGGAAGCATCAGTTGCCACATTTCAATGAGATTTTAATCATTAATTCTTTCATTCATTCATTCAACCTACAGTTCATGTCATCTACTCTGTCCCAGATAGTGTGGTAGACACTGGGGCTATGAGAGGCGAGAATGACTGCTATAATCAGAAGGAACTTCAGATAAACAGTAGCCAACATTTATTGAGTGCTTACAACGTGAGCCAAGAACTATGCTGAGTGTTTTCCATTCCTTATCTCTTCTTTTTTTATATATATATATTTTTTAGAGACTGGGTCTCACTATCGCTCAGGCTGGAAGTGCAGTGGTGTGATCATAACCTCAAACTCCTGGTCTTAAGCAATTCTCCCACCTCAGTCTCCTGAGTAGCTGGGATTATAGGCTCGAAGCATGATGCCCAGATAATTTATTTTATTTTATTTTATAGATACAGAGTCTTGTTATGTTGCGAAGGCTGGTCTCAAATTCCTAGCCTCAACTGATCCTCCTGCTTCTTCCAAAGTTCTGGAATTGCAGTATTCCTTATCCCTGTAAATGCTCATTCTAAAAGATCCAGACAGATGGGGAAATTAAGCCTCACAGATTTTACTGACTTGCTGAAGTTCACATAGCCAAAAAGTGGCAGAACGAAACTTTGAAAAATCCAAGTGAGCCCAAGGGCCTGAGGCTGTGTTCTTTGCCCATTGCCACGTGTTACTGTGCATTCCTGCCCTCTGCAGGAGTCAGCCAACTGCAGCCCACAGAGCAAATCTGGCCCATTACCTGCTTTTGTATGGCCTGGGAGCCAAAAATGGTTTTCATATTTTTTAATTTTTTTTTAAATTTCAAAATATTAAAGGTGGAGAAATGTTTTTGCTACATGGATACTTTTTCTAATACCTAAGTTGGGGCTTTGAGTGCATCCATCACCTGAGTAGTGTTCATTGTATCCAATAGGGAGATTTGAGACAGTCTCACTCTATTGCCCTCGGTAGAGTGTCCTGGCATCATAGCTCACAGCAACCTCTAACTCCTGGGCTCAGATTCTCTTGCCTCAGCCTCCTGAGTAGTTGGGAGTAGAGATACCTGCCGCAATGCCTGGCCAGTTTTTCTATTTTTAGTAGAGATGAGGTCTTGCTCTTGTTCAGGCTGGTGGTTTTTACATTTTTAAATGGTTGAAAAAAATCAAAAGTATATTTCATGACATGTGAGAAATATATGCAATTCACGTTTCAGTAACCATCCATAAAGTTTTATTGGAACATAGCCATGCCCATTCTTTTACTTCTTGCCTAAGGCTTCTCCATTGCAATAGCTGAGTTTAGTAGTTGTGACTGACCATGGATGGCAAAGTGGAAATGCTATGTAACCCTTTAGAGGGGTAGTTTGCCAACCCCTGGCTTAGTAGGTCACTGGCAGAAGAAGAAGCAGATTTCATTCCATCTCTGAGCTCAGGTAGTTCCCCCAGAGTCCTGTGCCCTTTCCCACATCTTCCTCAGCAATTTAGAGAGACCTCCAGGAAGCTCTGAGTGAGCATTTTGGATGATGGTTGCCTTTGAATTATTTTCAGCACTTCTTTCAGAGTCTTTGAGGCCTGAGATGTTTAGGGTGGTATTAGGTTTTTCATCAAATGTTTAGATGAAAATGTAGACAGCAGACTTGGAGTTATTTGTGAACAAAGCCCTGAAAGCAATCCTGTTGGTCTTTGCTGAGAGGTGCCAAATTATCTCAGGCTCCACTGGGAGCTGCCTGTGGGGCCTTATATGGGCATAATCTCCAAAGCCAGGCTTGTCTCACTCCACAGCATGGCTGGATCCACTTTTAAGGTTATGTGTGAGCATTTCTTGTCTTCCTGTTTGCTCAAGCTGTGGGGAATTTAGCCTCTGCTGCCCTTGAAGGAACCATGATTGCTGTCAACTTCTATATATGTCTTATTTGCATGTCAAAGATAACAATTGCCTTCCTTTTGGCATTTATCTCACTTTACATTTGTCTGTAGGTGGAAGGAAGCACTTTTGTAAGTTCTGGAGTAGGGGATATGTCACTTTACTATCCTACTTGCTTCCTGGGATTAGTGTGTTTGAAGAGATGTTAATAAAGAAAACACTTCCTGTGTGCCTACAGACAAGGGGTCTGTGCGAGGCATTCCATAGGTGTTAGCTTACTCAGACCTCTCAGCATGTCTTCACTCATTCATTCAACAGGCGTTTGTTGAATGCCTGCTAAATGCCAAGTTCAGTGTTAGGCCAAGACAGTAATGGCTAGACCTGCCCAAGGTCAGAAAACGTCCCCTGGAAGAAGGGATATTTAAGATAAGACCAAAAGGGTAAGAAGGAGCTGGTTAGTGGCTCTCAGTAATTGGATTGGAAATCTTGGTGTAGAAGAGTTTAGTTGACAGAGTTATGAAGAGAGCTGTGTCAGTAACACAGTTGACCAGGTCCCCACCCTGAGGAATCCAGGGCTACCAAGGGTTTTGTTCTAGAGGCCTCAAACTGAAGCCATAGCCTAGGCTAGCTCTGGAATATATAGCTCTGGTCTGAAGAGGTTTGACTCGGCAAGCCAGGTGCCCCAACTATTGGACATCCAATTCTGCAAATGTTCCTGGAGCTCTCCCCATGTACCCAAGCACTGCCTAGCCTCCGGAAACCTAGAGATGGATGGAGCAGATGACAAGAAACTCATGGTCTAGTGGAGAAACTAAGTGGTTTAAGCAAATAAATAACTCAACAGTATAACTACAACAGAAGAAATATGGATAAGATCCCCAAGGTAGCACAGAAGGGGGCTGCTGAACACATTTTCAAGGGACAGGAAACAGCCACAGGCGGCTGAATTTTGAAGGACTAGAAGGACCCTGAAGAACAAAACACCTATATGACCAAAGACCCAGAGGCATGACGCCACATGCATCTGGGCCTTTGGGGGGAATTAGAAGACCTTCTGTGTTTTTGAACCTGAAATGCAAGATAGAAAGTGATGGGCACTGAGATTCTAGGAGGGGCACGTGATGGGTGAGTTTGGGGAATGGGTGTTGCAGATTTGAGCAGCACTAAAGGTATGTAAATGTGAGAAAGGAGCTCTCCCTGTTAACTTGCCTCAAAAATGCCCCTCTTGTTACCTAATCCTGCTGGGTTAGACTCAATTTACTAGGAAGCTATGGTATTTCAAAGAAACTCCCTGATCCTTTTCTAGACAAATTTCATGCTTTTGGAATTGGCTTACCCCCAATACTTTATACTTTCCTTCAACTTTCCAAAGCATGTACCATATGGTATTTCTCCCAAGTGAGAGATTATTGACCCTTTATTGGGGGGGGGGCAGATGAAATGAAGTCATCTGTCCACTGAAGAGACAGCTGCAAGCAGAAATGTACTCTCCAGGGCAGAGGGCCCACAATCTGAATCTGGCCCAGTGTGCCTTCTCCATGAGTGGCTGTCCCCTCCCCACCTCCTATTGCTTCCCATTATATAAAAGCATTTTTGCAGAGATGAGCTCTCGGCTTGTACTGAATATTTTAGGTGTCAAACATCCTGTTTTTCTCTGAGTAATGTGACCCTGTCAATGACCCACTGCATTTCAGGATGACATCATGGGATTAAACTGAGAATGGTTGAAGAGAAGCGATTATGGGAGCCTGGGGACCTCTGCTTGCCCCTTTACCTTTCAGCAAGTTGTTTGGAGATGTTGGGCAAGAAGTCTGCAAGCGAGTGTCTGCTTTGCACAAGAGCAGGGGTCAGCAAACTCGGGCCCACGGAGCAAATCTGGTCCCAGCCGATTTTGCAAATAAAGTTTTAATGACATGCAGCCATGCTCATTCATTTGAATATTGTCTACTGCTTTTCTGGCACTACAGTGGCACAGTTGAGCCATATGACAGAGCCCATGTGGCCAACAAAGATGAGAATTTGTTCTATTTAGCCCTCACAGAAGCAGTTTGCCGAACCTGGCACTAAAACCTCTCCTCTTCCACCCGGGGAAGAGGGCGTGCAAATGTAGTGACATTCTATGACGGAGTACCACTATGCATTCCCTTTCCCTCCTCCCTGGACATGGGGTATACAACAAAAAGTAGATATTGATTGTTTTTTCTTTGAGACAGACTCTAAAGCTGTCACTCTGGATAGAGACGTGGCATCACAGCTCACAGCGGCCTCCAACTCTTGGGCTTTAGTGATTCTCTTGACTCAGCCTCCCAGGTAGCTGGAAGTACAGGCACCCACCACAACACCCAGCTATTTTTTTTTTTTTTTGGTTGTAGTTGTTGTTGTTTGGCCAGCCTGAGCTGGATTCAAACCCACCAGCTCTGGTGTGGATGGCTGGTGCTGTAGCCGCTGAGCTACAGGCACTGAGCCTAGAGATTGATTTTTAACAAGCATATCAAGAGCTTTCATATTTATTAAGGAACACCAGAATGTGAACATTTATTAAATGAGTGCTGACACTCACTCTGACGCTGCTACTGGTGTGCTGGACGTTACAGGGATGGCTCTTCAGAGCCAAGCTTTGAGAGACCTAAGAAAATCCACTTCACCTTCTTTTTGGTCCCAGAGAAACGCAGCCCTGTTGGGACGTCTGCCTCCTTACCACAGATCAATGTTGGTCTATTTAAGTAAAAATGAGCAATAAGGATATTTCAAGAAATTGGCCGCAGGTTCTGATGGTAGTTCCTTAAAAGGTGCTCAACATACGATGTCTTCAGAAGCCAGGTGGCCTCACTAAAGGAACTGAGACCCTTTGGAAACATGTTTGGGGATTTTTGATGCGTGTTTTCAGCATTTTGGCCATTTTCTTTCTCACAGAATGAGAAATGTTCACCATGTGGCTCCAGACCTGGCTCTGGTTAGGGACTGTATTCACACTTTGAATGACTTTACCATCTGTCCTGTATTTTCCAATCTTTTGCCAGCTGGTGTCAGTGGATTTTTCTGTGGCTTGGTGCATTATACCCATTTGGCTAAAAATGGCGTCTGCTAAAGGACAAGGAAACCTTTTGCTTAGTTTCAGTCTCACAATCAAGTTTGGATGGGAAAGAGTCCCCTTGGAGCTAGAATGTGGCATGCTGTGGGTGGGCCTGGCACTGCTGGGAGCAGAGGCAGTGAGCATGTCAGCCTTTGGCTCCTCTCATCTCACAAACCGCTGTGTGCTCTAGACTGTTGTGGTGGTTTTGGAAATCCAGGAAATGCCTACTTATTGCTCTGCATTTCTGCTTTCTCATTTTCCTTAAACTCATCATGCAATTTGTGTGGTCAGTCCTGAAGCAAAAAGATAACCAGTTAAGCAAGTTGCCCTTTTTTTTTTAGTCCTTTCTTACTTTTTCTTTCCTCCCTTTTCATCAAAAACCACTGTCTCTCAATGTTTATATTTTATGAACTCATAGTGGCTTCCTGGTTTTCTGTGCTGCAAGGGTGTCAAACAGAGGACTCTGGGGGAGTTGCTTAAGTGCACGTCTGTGTCTATACTTCCCATTAGACTAAATGTGCTGGTGTGATGGGGAATGATCGAGTGGATCAGAAGCAAGGAGGAGAAGGGCTGGAGCCACAAGTGTAAATCCCTCCCCAAGGCTCCTGGATTCACACACCCCAGCTCTGAATCAATCAGGGAGTAGTTTGGGCTGGGAGGCTCTTGCATTCTGAAATTTTGTTGCTCCAAAGACCAGAATTTAAACTTGAGCTGCTATCTCTAGCCTTGGGTGAGGACCTGGTCTTGATGTTCTGGCTCCAGATCTTTGGGTTTTGTTATCCAAAGGAAAGCTGAGAACCTCAGACCAGAGGGCTGCAGAGAGAGAACACTGGTCATGCCATGTTTGCCTGTGCTTCTTTATGAACATGTATGTTCTTTGCACATGCGATGACCTGGCCCCACTGGACCCTTCTGAGGGTAAGAATGATGCCTCTATTGTTGGTGCCACATAGAGATCAGTATCTTGAAACAGAGAGCACATAATGTACTTTAATTGTCTACAACAGTATGTGAAATAGCAAACAGCAGGGTCTCTAGGGCATTTGGTTTTATATTTTTAAACTTAGTGTCTATTCCAATGATACTTAATCAAGTGGTCTTCGAATCCCACAGGACCTCCATCAATCAGCCAGCAACTGAAGGAACTTGTGCTTTGCTCAAAAAAATGATCTGGCATCATTGGCCCTTGGGAGAGGTCCAAACTGGCATGGCTCCCCACCGGAGGGAGGGGTGAGGGAGGCACTCTTTGCTAGAGAGCGCTTTAGTTTGAAGTTTTGTAAAAATAAAGGGGGCGAGTTCAGAACTGATTGTTGGAAAGCTTTTCTCAATTTTGATGCTGAAAGAGGGAGAAGTTGTCTTGGCAAGGGTTCCATTTAGGGCCATTTCTTAGTATTCAAGTAGTGAGGCACTCTATTTAGTAGGTTGGACATGTTCCCATATGGGCAGAGTTTCTGGAGGTAGTGTGATGACTCTCTGCTCTTGTCATTGGTGGTGTAGGGGTGGAGGACAAGAGACATGGGGAAAGGTGGGGGGTTGATGACAGCTCGAGGTAGGGCAGTGATGAAGGGCAAGGACCGTTAGGCAATAGTCCTATTCACTGTCCTCTAGAAAAGCAGAGATAGTTAAAAAGGGTCCATTAGACATCCAGATAGTTCAGTCCTGCCCTGGGTCTCATCTTTAGCCAATGGTCTGCTGTTTTTCCTGAGTGGCCATGTGACATCTGTGTCCCAGGCCTTATCTGCCACTGATTAATCAATTGCTAGCACTCACTAAAAGTTCTGAGAAACTGCCCTCCACCAATCTCTCCCATCAGCCCACCATGGGGGCTATTTGCTTTTTTTTCCCATACCAAGGGTCTTCCTCATTTGGAAATGTTTAAAAAGAACCCTCTCCTGTGTCTTCCTTTAATGAGTGCTAGGGTGATTCATGCTGGGAGAATGTAGGCCACAGCCCCCAGGGAGGCCCTGCTGAGCCATCTTAGAACCCGGCTGAGGATTCCCAGGCTCCTCACTCCGTTTCCTGCTTCTACTTGAGGATGACTGCTTTCCTGTGATGGCTATCTTTGATTGATGGGTTGGTTGATTTGTTGATTGATCTATTTATCATTCATTAGTTCATTCACACAGCCTATGCAACACGTATTCATCCACCATCCATCCTACCATGTGCCAAGCTATGTTAAAATGTGAGGCAAAAACCAGATAAGGACCCTGTTCCCACAGGGTGTACATCCTGCTGGGAAACACAGACAACGAAAGGAACAAATGAGAAAACACACAAACAAGGAAAACATTCGAGAGGGACGAGTACAACACAGAGAATGAAGGTGGGGGAGGTGACAGAATGACTGGGTGGCTGGCCCAGGGAGAGCATCCATGAGAAGATGACCTTTAACCTGAAATCTGAAGGGTGAATAGCCAGACTTTCAAAGGTGAGGGTGAGGTGTATTCCAGGTACGAGCATGAGCCTAATGTGACCTAGTCACTTGACATTAAGAGGGGTACAGAAGAAAAGAGATCTTTGCTCTCCAGAGCTAACAATCTAGATGGGAAGACAGACAGAGACGCAGGCAGTTACAACACAGTTACATCAGTGCTGTGGCAGGAAGAGCAAACAGAGAGCTCTGGAGACATGACGCTCTGAAGGCTGAGTGCAAGGGTCAGAGAAGGCCTCCTGGGGGAAGTAGCATTTAAGGTTAGTAGAAGTTAGCCAGGTCAGCGAGGTGAGGGTGGAGTGGGAGAAATGTGCTGCCCCCTCCAAGAAGAGGGGACAATAAATGTGAAGGGCCAATGCCCACAGTGCAAGAGCATGTCTGAGGGCCCAAGAAGTGCTCAGGTGAAGAAGAGATGGACGGGTTGTGGGAGACGAGACCAGAGAGGTAGACAAGGGCATGCTATGGGTTTGGGATTCAGATGCTGACAATATGCTCGAGAAGCCATTAAACAGTATTAAGTAGGGGAGAGAGCTAATCCAATTTGTTTTGAAAAGACCATGGCTCTGGCTGCTTTGGGAAGAGTGGATTAGAGGTGAGCAAGAATAGAGGCAGAAAGATCAGCCATGAGCCAAGTTCAGTCCCCTGGTGAGAGGATGTTGCCTTGGACCAGGGTGGTGGTTGGAGATAAAGATAAATGGACAGATCCCTGAGATATTGAGAAGGTTACACTGACAGACTCTGACAAGGGACTTGTATATGGAGGTGAGTGAAAGTGAGCGAGGAGTCCATGATGCCTCCTACGTGTCTGGTCTGAGCCTTTTAAAGAGATGACAGAGACAGAGTGTGAGATTTGGTGAGGGGATTGAGGCAAGAGAGAGAGCTCTTCCCTGGACATTTTGAGTTTGTGGCGATGTTTAGTGGGCAGATGAAAATATAGAGGAGTGTTTTGGCCTAAGAAGAGTTAACGCAGGAGGAGCACTTGAGCCCAGGAGTTGGAGCCTGCAGAAAGCTATGATTGCACCACTGCACTCCAGCCAGGGAGTCATCGCAAGCCTCTGTCTCTGAAAAGAAAACAGAAAAGAAAAGAAAGGAAAGGGAAGGGAAGGGAAGAAGGAAATAAAAAGAAAAGGTGAGAAAAGAAAGAAAAGGAAAAGGAAATAAAGGAAAAAATTGGGTACTGGAATGAACAGTGCCGGGGTGAGGGAGAGACAGGATTGTCAGAGAAGTCCTCTCTAGGAGAGGGCTGCATTTGTCTCCTTCCTCTCAATAGCAATAATGACAACACCTGCTGTGGCTGCCACTTCAGTATCCCTGAAGAGGACTGAGCGGCCTCCCATGCATGACCCTTCCTCTCCTCCAGTGACCTTGTCCATCCCTGACCCCACTCAGTCACTCCCTTCTAAATCATACCCTAGACCTAGCCATTACCAGTTTTTCTTCCCAAACTTTCTTTGTTCCACTTTAAGGCTAGACAGGAGGCTACCGTCTCCTACTTGTCCAGTTCATTCCCACTAGTGACCGCACTACCTTTGACTACATGGGACATCCAATCCACTGATCCTCCTGTTTTCACTGTTTCTTACCCACTGATGTCCTGTCTCCCCAACCTCCTAGGCTTCTGCTCCACGTTCATCACTGTCATCACTCCCTTGCACACACTCCAATTCCTTGCCCTTCTCTGCATACTCCCTTGGCGAAACTCCAAACATGCTTAATTTTAACCCTTCCCTGCTCTGCACCTGCAGCTGAAATGTGGCTGAAGGAAAAGACAAAATCATGATGACTGATGACTGGTCTCACTTTAAATTCATGATCACTAACCACAAGTGGGTCCTTAGAGCTGCCTGGCAACCAAATTATTTTCCTAGATATCCCCTCTGCAGTTCTTGAAGACTGTACCATCTGCTCCTCTTGCCTCAAGTCCCCCATATCTCCCCCCATCTTCACTCTCACTGGGTGATTTCCTTTTCTATTTTGTTGAGAGCAAAGAACCAATCAGAAGGTGAAAAAAAAAAAAAAAACTTCCACAATCAAATATGTTACAATGGGAGAGGAATTTCCCTCCTGTCTGATGGCAAGTCTTCAGTTCTTTGCTCACTAGATTCCCCCCTCACCTACTCAAGAACATGGCTGTAACCGTTCTCCCCTCTTCTTTTAACCATTAATTTTTCCCTGCTCTACTAAATCATTCACATCCATGGACAAACATGTCTCTTGATCCACTTCCACCTCTAGTGACTGCTCCGTTTCTCACTCCTTTTATACTAAATCCCCTTAAAAGAGTAATCTGTGCTCTTTGCCTCCAATTCCCTCCTCCCATTCATATTCTCTTTCTCTCTCCTTAATGTATCACACATATATGAAAAAGATGCAGAAAGGTGGTTAACAAGGAATGCAGAGTCCTAGAGGGCAGTGGAAATAGAAACTCAACAAAGTTAAGATCAAATGAGTTCTCCCTTAAACAGTGGATCCATCCTAGTGTTTGAGAGGAATAGAAAACTATGGGGGGGGAAATCTGATCTTGAAGATTTCTAAAACATGTAATTCCATTAAATGTGTAAGATTTCCTAAGATCTACAATAAGAATTCCAGTTGTACCAAAATAAATTTCTAGACACCATAGGTACAGAAAGGTATAAGGCAATACATTAAGATTCTTCTATTGCACTTAAAAATGTATAGTTGTTGGGGTTTTATGAGAAATTGTAAAAAATATAGAAAACTACAGAGAATAATATGATAAACACTCATGCTCCTGTTATCCAGAATTTACAACTGTTACTATTTTTTCTTGTGTATATCATATCTTTGAAATTTGTATTATGGCAAATTTCAAACATACATAAAAGTAGACCATAAAGTAGAAAATAGAAAGAATAGTATTATATAATCACCCCCAGGTACCCATCTACCAGCTTCACAAATGATCCAGTTATGGCAAGCATTTTTTTTATCTGTTCCCTCACCCATTTCCCCCCCTAGATTATTTTCATCTGTCCCCTCACCCATTTCCCTCTCATGCCTTGTACAATTTTAATTTAACATAATTCAGTAAATTATGTTACTTGAAAACCTGAAAAATATAGCCTTAATTTCCAGTTCAAATTTACAATCGCACCATACTGTCACAATATCTCTTGAAGTTTATTTGAATTAGGATCCATACATTGCAATTAAGTGATGTGTTTCTTTTAATCTGTGAATTTCTCCTCTCATCTCTTTTTTTCCTCTTAAAATTCGTTTGTTAGAAAAACTGGTCATTTAACCTAGAGAATTTCCCATAATATGGAGTTTATTGACTGTGTCCCTGTGGTGCCATTTAATATGCTCTTCTGTTGCCTGAGTTTCCTGTACATTGCTGGTTGGATTTAGAAGTTTAATCAGATTTGGATTGATATATATATATTTATTTATTTTATATATATATATATATATTTTTTTTTTTGAGATCACTCTGTTGGTGGTGCTGTGTCCTTCCATCAGGAAGCATGGAATTGTGATAATGTCTTTTTACGTGGTGTTAGCAGTTGTTGGTGCTCCACTGGGCATTGCAACATGGTAATATTAGAATTCTATAATCCCATCTTCATTCATTAGCTGGAATACTTCTATAAAGAGATGTGTCCCCTCATCAACCATATGATTTTGTAGTGGTATCATTTTTATAGAAAGACAAGCGAGATGCTCCATTCTTTCCCATTATTTACCAGTTTTCAAAGTAATGAGTTGGTTCCCTGACATCCTCCAACAATGATGAGTAAGTTTTTTCTCATCTCACTCCAGTCAGGCTTTTACCCCCAACATTCCATCTAAATGGCTCTTGATCTTCATGGTGTTCAATGCAGTGGTACAGCCTCTGTCCTCAACTCAGGGCAGCAGCATTTGACACACTCCTGTTGCAACTTTTGTTTCTTCAGTTTCCTTCCAGGACGATTCTCTCCTATTTTTCCTGCCACCTCCTCTCCCTTGAATTCTAGATTTGGATATCCAATGGCCGACTTATTCTGTCTGCATGGATGTCTAATAGACATCTCAGACTTAATATGTATCGAAAGGAGCTGCTGATCACCTACTACCTGCTCAGGCCTGTATAGCCTTCATCTCAGATTCTGACAGTCCCATCCAGTCTAGCACCAAAATCTTTTAGTAGATGCCCCACATCTACTAGATCACAAAAACCTATTGGTTCTAATTTCAAAATATATCCAGAATCTGACCACTGCTCTTGTCCAAGCCATCCTCATTCCGCATCTTGTTATTCCAATGATCTCCTTGCTACCACTCTTGTCCCTTTTATGGTTTATTTGCAATTCTGCTAAGAATGATGATCTATTTCCATCAGGTGATGATGATGGAGTTATAATAAAACCTATTACATACTATATACAGCACTTGCTACATGCCAGGTATGGTGAAGGGTTACCCCCATTGCCTCTCTGGCCTTGTTTCTTGCTACTTTCCCTGTCATTCGTTCATTCATTCATTCTTACCACTCCGCACTGGCCCTGTTACTGTACTGAACCACCTCCCCAGCATGCTTCTACTTTCAGGCTCTTGAGTTTCTCCTCTCTCTACCTGAAACACACACTTCCCCAAAATATCTCCATCTCTCTTAGTTCATGTCTTCATTTCTTTCAGGTCTTAGCTCAAATGTGGCCCTCGTAGGTGACCATTCCACCCAAAATCTACCACCCCACACCCGATCCCATCACTCTCTATTCTCCTCCCCTGCTACATTGCTTTCCATGGTAGTTATTGCCTTCTCACAAACTACATGTTTTACTTTTTTTTTTTTTTATTGTTTTTTGCCCCTTGGTAGATATAAGGCATATTAGTGAAAGAATCCTGGTTACTTTATTCATTGCTGTATTTCCAACACCTAGAACAGTATTTGGCAAATTTGTGCTCAATAAATATTTCTTAAATGACTGAATAGCAATGCCAGACACAAACTGTGTGGTTGGACACTTCAGATCACTTAGTTTTCATGATGACCCCAGGAAGGTAGATTATTATCGATATTTTACAAATGAGCAAACTGAAGAGTTGAGTGAATTTCCCAAACTCAAACATCTGATAAGAGCTAGAACCCCAAATCAAGCTTCCATAGCATCACAGTATGGGTGCTTTGCCATCTCTTGAGGTATCTTGCCTCAGAAGATGATTTATTATATGGGTATCCCCAAACTTTTTTTTTTTTGTAGAGACAGAGTCTCACTTTATCGCCCTCAGTAGCTCGCAGCAACCTCCAACTCCTGGGCTTAGGCGATTCTCTTGCCTCAGCCTCCCGAATAGCTGGGACTACAGGTGCCTGCCACAACGCCCAGCTATTTTTCTGTTTTGCAGTTCAGCCGAGGCCGGGCTTGAACCCGCCACCTTCGGTATATGGGGCCGGCGCCCTACTCGCTGCACCGCCCCCCAAACTCTTAATGCAAGCACGTATGCAAGACCCAAACAATGACATTCACATTTTAGAAGTTGCAAACTA
The DNA here is from genome assembly GCA_963573935.1 of Arctocebus calabarensis. Taxonomy (NCBI): domain Eukaryota; kingdom Metazoa; phylum Chordata; class Mammalia; order Primates; family Lorisidae; genus Arctocebus; species Arctocebus calabarensis. The sequence goes on from CAUYON010107530.1 coordinate 32,136, forward strand.
AAATAAAATATTAAAGCCCGCCCCCAACAACTAACTGAACAGACCTCCTTTGGGCCAAGGAGACCCCAGAAAATCCTTAAAGCTGAGTTGCTGGCCAGAGAAGAAGGGAGGTTAGACACACCTCAGTATGACCCCTCCCTTTTGGAATTAATCTTTGTAAAAATAAAATACTAAATCATTAACAGGACCTAAAGCTGCATAAGATAAAGCTTTTCATTTAGTAGATCATTTGAGTCTCAACAGATGTCCAGTGACTTGTCTCTGATTAACGGACCTTCTTATCTTAACTAAAACATTCCAAGCCTCTAGAGTCTAGACAAAGCTTCATTTCTTTGACCAACTACAAATCAAAGAATCTTTAAACGTATCTATAAGCCTCTGCTTTGAGATGTCTTGCCTTTTTGAGCCAAGCCAATGTATGCCTTCCATGCATTGATTTATGACTTTACATGTAGTTCCTATCTCCATTAAGGAATAAAACCAAATTGTAACCTGGCTGCCTTGGACATATTTCCTCAGGACCTTTTGAGGCCATGTGCTTAGGCCATTGGTCACACACATTCAGATCAGAATAAACCTCTTTAAATGATTTTGTAGAGTTTGGGTTCTTTTCCCCATTAACAAAGTTATCTAAAAGCAGGGCATGCTTTATGGGTTTATTTTTCTTTAGTGGTTTTGCATCTTTGGAACTACAATCACAAAGGAGAAACTTGGTCCTGCTCAGACTCCAGAGATAAGGGAAATGACATATACATCAGTAGGAAAGAACAATGTGACAAGAGCAGTAGATGAATTTTTTCTGGAGTGAAAACTATGTACAACACAGACAATTCATCATGTATTATCGCTGAAATTATCTCCCTGCTGCCTGCCAGCCCATCAGAAGCTTTGCTTCAATGACTTCCTTACTGTTATTTAAGCAAATGAAATATGCTTCTAGCTTTATTTATGTCATTTTTGTGCTGCTTTAGCAAGAGAATGTATTTTAATAACTTTGTGTACCTAACAGTCATAGATATTTGTGATAATATTTTTGGACCTGTATAATAAAATAAGCATTGCACAGTGGACAAGGTCAAATTGACCCACACATGCTGCCATAATTCTTTATATTCGATGTCATCTCTACCTAATTAGATACAGTTGCAGCAAAAACAGTTTATCATGAGCATAAAGATTCACTTGGTTTTCTACATAGCTGGACTTCAATTTTTTTTTTTTTTGAGACAGAGCCTCAAGCTGTCACCCTGGAGAGAGTGTCGTGGCATCACAGCTCACAGCAACTTCCAATTCCTGGGTTCAAGCGAGTCTCCTGCCTCCGCCTCCCAAGTAGCTGGGACTACAGGCTCCTGCCACAACGCCCGGCCATTTTTTGGTTGCAGCCGTCATTGTTGTTTGGCGGGCCCGGGCTGGATTCGAACCCGCCAGCTCAGGTATACATGGCTGGCGCCTTAGCCCGTTGAGCCACAGGTGCCGAGCCTCTTTGTTAATTTTTATTATGCAAGTAATATACTTTCATTGAGGAATCTTAAGCAGATGTGAAAAATTACTATTAATAGTTTGTTGTAGGCTCACCGCCCCCATAGCTCAGTGAGTAGGGTGCCTGCTACGTACACTGAAGCTGGGGGGTTCGAGCCCGGCCCTGGCCTACTAAACAACAATGACAACTGCAACCATAAACAAACAAACAAACAAAAATAGCTGGGTGTTGTGGTGGGCACCTGTAGTTAGCTATTTGGGAACCTGAGGCAAGAAAATCGCTTGGGCCCAGGAATTTGAGGTTGCTGTGAACTGTGACACCACAGCACCCGGGGCAACATAGTGAGATTCTGTCTCAAAAAAAAAAAAAAAAATAGTTTGTTGTAGTCTGGGTTTGGTGGCTCACACCTGTAATCTCAGCACTTAGGGGGTTGAGGCAGGAGGATCACTGAAGGCCAGAAATTTGAGACCAGCCTAGACAACATAGTGAGGCTCTTTACCAAAAATAAAGAAATATTAGCTGGGTATGGTGGCATGTACCTGGGTGTGGTGGCATGTACTCATTGGGAGGCTGAGGTGGAAGGATCGCTTGAGCGCAGGAGATCGAGGCTGCAGTAAACTGTGATCATACCACTGCACTCCAGCATGGGCAACAGAGTGAGATTCCATCTCATAAATAAATAAAAAATTAAAAATCAAGCAGCGCTCATAGCTCAGTGGGTAGGGCACCAGCCACATACACTGAGGCTGGTAGGTTCGAACCCAGCCTAGGCCAGCTAAACAACAATGATAACTGCAACAAAAAAATAGCCAGGCGTTATGGCGGGCACCTGTAGTCCCAGCTACTTGGGAGGCTGAGGCAAGAGAATCACTTAAGCCTAAGAGTTAGAGGTTGGTGTGAGCTGTGTGACCATAGCACTCTACCGAGGGCGAAATAGTGAGACTCTGTCTTAAAAAAAAAAAAATCCTCCTAAAGTGCTAGGGTAATAGGCGTGAGCCATCGCACCTGGCCCAGGTCAATGTTAATGTTGTGCTCCAACAAGGTCATTGGAGAAAAGCCATCAAGTTGAATCACTGATTCACCTGAGCAAACCTTTCAGAATTTTGCCAGGCATTTTGCTAGCATGGAGGATGTAAAGATGACCTTGACATCCCTGACAATGGTAAATAGTGGGGTGCAGGTGAGGAGCAAGTGGGACAGCAGATCTAAACTACCAATTAAATCAAATTGGTAAAGGTTAACCATGTCCAGCTCCTGATGAAGCAACGCAGTGGCTTTTCTGTTGCACCCTAGCAGTGGTTCTAGTACTTTGACGCATCCCTGATTTATGACTGTGACCTGCCTAAAAATTCAATTCTTAGTCACAGACTCAGGACTTTTTATATAACATTTCCACACCTTCGAGTAAGTGGAACATTAAATTCAAGTGCCAGAGGTCCATCTCTCTGACTGTTCATTTCCCTATTGACTGCTGGATTTATTTCCAAATTCGGGTGATCAGAGGTGGATTCCTGCCTAAAACCCTTCTTTTGCTTTCGTGGAGCCCCCAGATTTGTAACTCATCAGCTGAATAAAGCTTTGCTAATTGCCATCCCAGACTTATTTTTTAAAGACCACTTATCTAGTCTTTCAAGGTTCTGCTGCCCTTGCTCACCTGGTGTGTACCAACTGCTATGTGTTTTGGGATAACTTTGGTCCTGTTTGCTTCCTATCTGCCCAGGGAGATTGTAAACCTTCGAAGGCAGAGACCACTTGTGTTTTCTTCTTTCGCATGGTGGACTTGCCATAGATTTTTCTTTTTTTCTTGAATCATTGACTGAGGTTGATTGATCACAATCTCAACATTCATGTGTTTAGAAAATCTTTTCTCCTCAACTGGTTTTTAAATTACAAAATCAATTTTTGCTTATTAAAAATAAAAGTCAGAGTACAGATGTGTATGAAGTTGAAACCTGGAGGTCACTTCTCCCCAGTTTCACTTCCTGGAGGTAATCACTGCTACCAGCCTGGCTTATCTTTCCTGCCTTTCTTCTAACACGTCTTATTTGTGGTATTTCCTTTTCGCTACCACCCAGGGTTTGGCACCCTGCCTGACACAGTAATTACTGAATAAATAATTCTGAAACAGATGAATGGCATTTAAGTATCTCTTAATTCCCAAATTTGATCTTACCATGATTGATGAGAGAGGCAGTGTGATAAAAATATAAACATTTGTTGACTGTCAATACGTCTTAGGTCCCTTTTGAGATACTTGATGGTGGGTACTATTGTTAACTACATTTTATAAGTCTCGTAACCTCTTTAAGTTTGGGTTACTTCATTTGTAAGTTGAGACTAATACTACCTCCTTCACTGGGTTCATGTGACAGTTAAAAGAGTGAACATGCACTTGGAACAGTGCTGTGTGTGTGTAAGTACTCATTAATATTATTGCTGTCATTACAATGTCTAATAGCTGGGCAACTGGTAAACACTAGTTGGATCTTAATTCACTTATCCTTTGTGAACTTTTGCCTTTTTATGAATGCTTGAGTATGGCGCATTTAAAAACTGAGCGCATTCAAACCCCGAATGATGGAGGCACACAGCGTGGGATTTAGCTTGGTGTGACTGCTGCCTTCATAAATTTCCCCCGTACACCTGAGCTGGCGGGTTCGAATCCAGCCAGGGCCTGCCAAACAACAATGATGGCTGCAACCAAAAAATGGCCGGGCATTGTGGCGGGCGCCTGTAGTCCCAGTTACTTGGGAGGCTGAGGCAGGAGACTCGCTTGAGCCCACGAATTGGAGGTTGTTGTGAGCTGTGATGCCACGGCACTCTACTCAGAGTGACAGCTTGAGGCTCTGTCTCAAAAATAAATAAATAAATAAATAAATAAATAAATTTCCTCCTGCATTCTCCTGTATCACCTACCCTCAGGGAGGAAGGGATGGTTGATATTTAAGTTGGAGACAAAGGATGGGAGGATGGATTTTATATTGAAAGGTCAGATTTTGAATTAATCAGCTAACTACTTGTATTTGAAACATGATCCTCCCACCCCCAAGATGATAGATAATCACACAGATTTCTCCCTGTCTTGAGTTTGCTAAGATTGCCGCAACAAAACACCATGGACTGGGGGGCTTAAACTAAAGAAAGGTATTTTCTCATTGTTCTGGCAGCTGGAAGTTCAAGATTGAGGTGTCAGCAGGTTTGATTTCTTCTGGGGTCTCTGTCGTTGGTTTCCAGGTGGCCACTGTGCTTCCCAAGGGCGTTCCTCTGTGTGTGAACATCCCTGGTGCCTCTCCTGTGTCCACATTGTCCCTTCTTATGAGGACACCAGTCAGGATTGGATTAGGGCGCCCCAGCAGCCCCTTCATCTGCACTTTAAAAGCCCCATCTCCAAATACATCCATGTTCTGAGGTACTGGGGCTTCAACATATGAGTAGGGGAGCACAATTCAGTCAATAACACTCTTCTACTGTTAAAATCAGCAAGAAACTTCCTCTGAGTTTTTAAATCCTGAATATGGAAATTCAATCATGCCTTAAAGGGGAGAGGTTTTGTGAGTCTGACTCTATGTCTGTGTCTAACATATGCTCAGCAAGTAAATTGCTTCTACCATTTCTCTAAATGACAAATTTGGTTTTTCTTGCTTTGTTATTGACAAGCTTTAAAATCCAAATGCTTCCCTTTGAAATATCCTTTTTTCTGCTAATGCCATCCCCTTGCCACTGATACTGACTGAGAAAACCTGGAATGTGACCAGATTATAAATCAGAAACTGGTGATCTTGGGTTTTATTATGTTGCATCAAAGTATCATTTATCCTTGGAGACAGCTGACTGACTGATTTCTTGTATATTGGGCCAAGACTAAATGTGGCAAGACTGACTTCTGACTCTGAGATCTTAGCACTTAGTGACTTGGAAGGCCAAAGAGCTACAGAGAATTGCTATTAACATTTGTAAAGAAGAGTGTAGAAATTTCAGGCAAAAATGACGGAGAATGGATTTTGTTGAAGTAGATAAGCTCTTGAAAGGGTAAAGGTATCTGTCACTGAGTTATATACACAAAGATCACCTCCATACATCTGCCCCTCATCCTTGGCCTCCTGTTTTATGAGTACAATTTTGCAACCAAAATTATGCAAAGAACCCAAAACATTTGGCAAAGGGTGTCAGAGCTGAATGAACTGGAACACTCTGGCCTTAAAAAAACTTTCAGGTTCACGTGCCTGGCAGCGGGCTCTTCCACGTCTAACTACTGTACCGATGGCCACATCTGCTGTCACCAGCAGCCTGGCAGTGAGTTGATGGGTAGCTCTCAAAGCAAGATGGGATTTGACACCTTGGAGTTTTATAGACTAGGGTCTCAGGACCTAGGAATACCTGACTCCTCCTGTGCACATGAGGAATAAAAACAGAGAATCAAGAAATCCTCTAATCTCAGGAAATTTGGCATGCGGTTGGCTGAATAATGGAAACATTATTTAAAGAGGAGAATTCTAAAAAACTACATATTCAAGTCTACCTTAATCATTTTATTTTTATTTAAAACACATAATGTACATTTAACAAAAATTCCTTTTTTTTTTTTTTTTTGAGACAGAGTCCCACTATGTCACCCTTGGTAGAGTGCTGTGGTGTCATAGCTCACAGCAACCTCAAACTCTTGGGCTTAAGTGATTCTCTTGCCTCAGCCTCCCAAGTAGCTGGGACTACAGGTGCCTGCCATAATGCTCAGCTATTTTTAGAGATGGGGGTCTCACTCTCCTCTGACTCAGGCTGGTCTCGAACTCATGAGCTCAGGCAACCCACCCACCTTGAATAGAAATTATTTTCATTTATTTATTTTTTTAAATTGTTTTTTATTAAATCATAACTTTGTATATTGATGCATTTATGAGGTTCAGGGTACTGCTTTAATATACAATGTGACATGCTTACATTGAACTAAGTAACACATCCATCACAATTATACTCATTTCTTAATAGTTTTGAAATGTACCATTGCATCATGCTAAAAATTACTTTTAATTACACTTTATTTTTTTTATTTTTCGCAGTGTTTTGGCTGGGGCTGGGTTTGAACCCACCAGCTCTAGCATATGGGGCTGGTGCCCTACTCCTTAGACCCATAGGCAGTGCCCTTTTAATTACACTTTTAAAAATATTAATTTTAAACTAATTTGAAGAAAAATATGATATTTAAAAATATCCATAACATGTTATCTATGATTTTTAGTTTTGGTTTCTTTAAATTGGAGCACGGATTTGAAGACTTCTATAAAGCAGTCTAAGGGTAGAATCCTTATACATTTTAATGAAACATTTCCCAGTCTTTTAAACTTTTTTCATCTATGCTTAGTCCCATAGCAATTCTGCTTAACAAATTGCCTTAATTCTTTCTAAAGCTTTCGATTTAGTTTTTATTTTTTTAAAAACCTTCAATTTCTTTTAGTGCTTATATTTTCTTGGTTTTGATTCTATTTAAGTTAATTACCGTAACATGTAGAATTAGCATATATAGGTTTGGCACCAGAAACACATTTGACGCTTTTTAACAGTGGCTGTCAAAGTTCAGCATGCGTCAGAATCACCTGCAGGGTTTATTAAAACACATATTCCTGGGCCCCATACCGGAGTGCCTGATCAATAGGTCTGGGTGGGGCCTGAGAATCAGCATTACCAACAAGTTCTCAAGCAGTAGTTGATGCAACTGGTTCACAGACCACGCTGTGATAACCAATGCTTTATAACCATCCGACTCAGTCAATGGAAGGAGAGCACAGATTTTCCTCCAAGGCTGCTTGATAAGAACACAGCCCAGCGAGTGAGAGACGTGAGCGAGTGCTCTAAAACCCTATGTTCCACCTGCCTTGAGCATTTAGTAAGCTCTGGGCATCAGGCCTCCTACTGTCAGAGGGAATGAAAGCATTGATTGCTCTAAAGTCTATTCAAAGAGCTTCTTCTGTACAGCTTTTTATAAACAACTGGGACAACATTGGATACTCTATAGTATTCTGGGAAAAGGAGAGTTTAGAGAATGTGGCTTAGACTCAAAAAGGCCTAAGCAGAGCCTCCAGCCTCTCTCTAGTCTAAATATGGGGCCAGCACGATATAGGGGAATCCTTCTGATCACCCCTATATTGTTCTCATTAAGTGGGAGCACTTCAAACAGCCCCCCTCTCTTCCCTCTCTCTTGTTTCCCCCCTCCTAAGTTGAATTAAAATGAGTGGGCGGCTCCTGTGGCTCAGCGAGCAGGGCGCGGGCCCCATATACCGAAGGTGGCGGGTTCAAGCCCGTCCTTGGCCGAACTGCAAAACAAAAAAATAGCCGGGTGCTGTGGCGGGCGCCTGTAGTCCCAGCTACTAGGGAGGCTGAGGCAAGAGAATCGCTTAAGCCCAAGAGATGGAGGTTGCTGTGAGCAGTGTGACGCCACGGTACTCTACCAGGGCAATAAAGTGAGACTCTGTCTCTACAAAAAAAAAAAAAAAAAAGAACTCTTTAGGTGTCTAAAGAGTTTTTCCCTCTTTTA
>CAUYON010107536.1:0-37244 GCA_963573935.1 Arctocebus calabarensis
CTTTATATAGTGATCAAGGAAATGCCATGAAGGATATCTGTAACAGTATGATCAAAATATTTCTGAATGTATATGAATTGTGCCCTGTGATTGCACCAATGTACATAATTATGATTCAATAAAATTATTTAAAAAAAAAAACATTCAACAGTTATGGAGATATTTAACCCTCAACTTCGTATTGAACAGACTGTGCTTATTTGCCCTTTATAACCAAATGGTTCATTTCATCTCAGTTGCCAAGTGCATGGATGTAGAATGGTGTATAGTTTTCCATTATCTTTTATTATCAGCAGGACTGCTCGAGAAAAGAATATAGCATTTTGCATTTTTTTTCTAGTATAGCAGTTTTTATAATTCACTCCTATTTTCCATCCCCTTTAACTTCCTTTAAAGGATTTACAGTTCACTTCTCCTACGTTCAGTGTCACTAATTGAGTCTTCCCTCACGGAAGACTTAGGCTCTACTCCCCAAATTCTTGCATGTTCAGTTAGCTCTATATTCCACACTTGAAATGAAAATAGTTCTTGGCTGAGTGTAGAATTTTGTGTTCTACTTCTCAAATTTCTCCAAATAGTGTATGAAAAATATTTTAATGCCTTCAAGGCTCAAGTGCTTCATTGTGTCTAGTGGTGATACTCTAATATTTTTTTTCTGCCTTTTCAACTGATTCTTCTTTTTTTGCAAATGTGATATGTTCTCTTTACCCCCAGAATCCTTTTTTTTCCCAGAAATTCCATAAAGCTTTTAAACTTAGGCATGAATCTTTCTTTGGATAAACATTTTCCTAACGATGATTTTTACATATTGCTTTTATTTATTTATTTTTTTAACTGTTATTCCCATGTTAGGTCACCTGTATTTTTCAGTTGTGTTCCTTTATTACTTCTTTTTCCATTTCTGCTCTGTGTTTCACCCAAATTCATCCAGGTAACTTTCTCCACCACCATTTTGGATCAGTAAGAGCAATACAGTATTGATGCCCCAGACTTAAATATAGCATCAATTTATTAATTTAGTTGTTTTACTGAGAAATCGTATTGTTAGCTGGATTTTGCACATCTCTCCCCCCCACCTCCGTTAAGATGTTGAGATAGCTCATTCCTTTATACATTGGGGCTCATGTCTTTAGGCTGGATCACCTTTGGTGACTCTGATCCTGCAAGTAGATATTAGTCTTGCCCCATAAACCAACTCTATAAAGTAAGAAGGCCTCCAGTGTTGTGCTCAAACTTTTTATAGTAAACTTCATTCTTCTCTAGTCACTGCACCATCCAACAATCAGTGACAAGAATGACTCAGAACATCCAATCAGCAGTTCTTGTCATGTGTGGTTCTGAGGAGATCAAAAGTACTATTTATGATAGATTATTGCAATAGTCTGACTGCCATGAAAGTGCAGAAAGTTTTTTGTTGTTGATTTTTTTTTCTTGCAATTTAGGCAGGGGCCAGGCTTGAACCCGCCACCCCCAGTATATCGGGCCGGCACCCTACTCTTGAACCACAGGCTTCTGCCCAAAGGGCAGAGTGTTTCTAAGACTAGCTGTTTATTTTCCCCATGGCTTTATCCAAAGGAAAAGTAAACTTTGTCATATTTTTCTCACAGGAGGTTCGCCACTTTTAGAAGATTGAGACTGGACCTGCATGTCTTACCACTGAAAAGAACTGAAGTTAGAAATGATTGCCTTGATGCTGTCAGGGCACCTAGGTCAGAGGGAAGTCAGGGCTCTGAAGGAAGGAAGAAGTCTGCCTAAAATTGAACATGCTAAGGGAAATGCTGAGACCATTCTGGTCGGGACTAAATTCTTATGTAATATCAAATGAGCCACTGAAAAGTTGCAAATATTTGTAGTTAGTAATAATGAAAGCAGAATCCAGACACCAAGTGGCATTTGCTAAATTCCTGAGCACCCAATGTGGCCACTAGTCTTACTACTGTATTTTTTATTTTACAACCCAAAGAGAATCTTTATATACATGACTTCCTTAGGTGCTAAAAATAAAATATTCTTGAAATAAGAAACCAATTTATAATATATTCCCGTGAGCACAAATCTAAACTTAATGGTAAAATAATCTTGCATGATAGATGGTTAAACTAATGTAGATATGATGATTGTCTATAAAAATGCCATTATACATACCTCAATGCATTTTTAGCAATTTATTATATTTTCTATAGTTTAGAAGATAATACTTTTAATTTCTATGACTAATATAACATATCCAATTGCAAAAGAGCAGCTTAATTAAGGACATAGTTCATTTCTGTTAATTACCTAATGTACCAGAGTGATTATATATGTTCAATGATGACTAATTCTTTACACTCTTGTAATTGACTATCTTAGTATGTCCATAATTTAGTAAAAGGCAAAAGATTTGTATGGATACAATATGAAGAAAACCCAGAGTATCTGTGCACATAATTTAAGTATAGAATTTTAAAAAATGACATCCTTAGATCTATGCTACACTATGCAAAAATTAAAATATGCAGATGCTATTACTCAGAATAATATAAGAATCTTGTTACAGAAAAATTGCTGATTTCTCAAAAATGCTAATGTCCAATTGTTAAGAGTTTCCTCTGAGAATAACTTTCATGTAAAATTAACTGTTCTAACAAGATTTGACAAAAATGAAATCTGCAAATGAATGAATAATTTATAGGTACAGTATAAGTGCCACGAGATTCCTGGATAGATATGCTTATTTTGAAATACTGAAATATGTTCCTAAAGGAACATTAATCTTTAATCCCCAACAAAGAGTCTAGTACTCCTATTTAATGAATAACTCTATTGGGTTAATTTGGTCAATATAGGTGAAGATTCATGAATGATCAGGACTGCTGAAAATAAAATGGTTTTAACCGATGTTTAAAGTGGTCCACTTTTCAATGAAATACTTAGTGGTCCACTGCAGATGAGAATATGCAACTAGATTTTATGCTTCTTGTTTGCTCTATTAAAATGTGAACAGAGAGAATAGGCAATAGACATTAATAAATAAAGCATCCGACTTCAAACATACTTCCTAGTTAAAAGTTAGTTTGATTCTTAAGTAACTTTTGGAAAACAGAAAAAATCAAGATGAGAAAAGAAAAGGAGAGGAATGTGAGGCATTATTTTAGGTAACCTTTTATTTTTAAGATGAAAAATGTGTATTCCGTGTTTCTAAATGAGGAGCAATCAACTCTCTTTGTGAAGAGAATTTTTATAAATTCATGTAAAGACTTGGAATTGATAATGAATTGAGTATGACTTGCCATATTATATGTATATTTTTAATGGAAAAGGATTGCAGGCATTTCATAGGAGAGGAATCTTTGGCAGGACCTTCTCATCAAACACGGTGCTAACCAAGACAATGTTATTGTGAGAAACTCATCAAAACCACTGGCCATTTTCATACACATGAATTCTTGTGTTATTCCAGTATTTTCATTTAAAGGAAGTTCTACTGAAATAAACTTTGGATTTATTTTCAAATACATTGTCAGGAGATTAAATATTTTACATATAAGACGATCATTGGAGACTGTAATATTTGCTTCTAAACTGCCAGGGACTGCACATGAATTAATAGCATTACATATTTACAAACCAATTATAATATTTACATGGGCCAAGCAGATTTATATTCATTTAATTATAATTTGATAACTCTTTTGAATAAACTTAGCAACAGTGGCAAAACCCAATAGACTATATTAGCATTTTACAAATTACAAATTATAAAAAAGAAAAAAATTTTTTTGTGACTTTGGGGTCATAATCAAAATCCCATGGCCCTGAAAAGGGGAATAACTAGGATGTCTTACTTGTCATGTACAATGTTCATGAATAAAATAAATTATTTTATAAGCCATGTTTCATATTATTATTATGCTATGACCCAATTAAGTTGCCATCACATTGTTTATTTGGATGCATTTTAAATATCTAGTGAATGGAAAAGCGTTCATTCATTTGACAGTTGATATATTAGAATGTTTATTTATATCATGCTCTTTAAATATTTATCTATTTTAAAATTTATGAGAAATGAATAATCCATCAAGGCTAAGTAATTATAAAGCAAGTGAATACATGATATAATCACATGGCAGTTGGAATACACTTGACCCTTGAATAACTTAGGGATTAGCAGGTTCCAACTCCCCATGTGGTCAAAAATGTAAATATAACTTTTGACTCCCCAGAAACCTAACTATTAATAGCCTACTATTGACTGAAAGAAAGCCTTAATAATGACATGAAAAGTCAATTCACCCATAGTTTGTATGTTTTAAATATTATGCACTATATTCTTACAATAAAGCCAGCTGGAGAAATGAAAACGTCATTAAGAATATCATAACGTTGGATAGATGATCTAATACAAACCCACATAAGAGAAAAACTCAGATCAATTCAAGGTGGGGGAGAGGGGACAAAGAAGTGGGGAGAGTGGAGGAAAAAGAGGGCTTAGGGGCTCCAGTGTATGGCATATCTCTTGGGGGCAGGATATAAGTATAAGAGGGACTTTAAGGAACAAATGCAGGAAGTGTAACCTAATTCTGTGTACCCTCAACGAACCCCCAAACACTAAAAAGAAAAGAGAAAAAAAAAAGAATATCATAACAAAAAGGAAGTATCTTTACTGTTCACTAAGTGAAAGCAAATCTGATAAAGGTCTTCATCTTTATTGTCTTCTCTTTGAGCAGGGTGATGGTGATGAGGAGGAGGAGAAGGGGGGAGTTTACTGTGGCTGAATTGGCGGAGGCAGAAGACTTGGAAGGGGAGGCATACAGTGTAATTTATGGAAATAATGCTGTGATTTCTGTTTTTTTGAATTTTCATTTATCCAGATATTGACATATGTACCACTCCTTCTTTCATCATTAATTTAGCTTTAGTGCCCATATTATAGAAGGGTCCTTGCTGTAAGAGAGGCCAAAGCAGACATGAATAAGCAAAACTCTTTTGCAGTATTGTCAAATACCTTTTTTGTTTTTCTGGTGCTTTTTTGTCTACATCTTCTTCCACCTGTCTGGCACTGGTCTTCTATTAATGCCTCTGGAGTGGTTGTCTATTAGCTCTTGAATTTCTCCAAGACCCATATCTTGAAAGCCTTTATCTCCCACTTTTATTTATTTATATATTTATTTGCCATATCCACAGTGTCTTCCATGATTTCTGTGATTGGCTCTATTATACATTCTGGGAAGTCATGCATGCATCCAGACACTTTTCTCAGTGATAATTTATGGTTTCAGGCTTGATGGGTTTTATGACTTTTCCTATAACAATGAAGGTTTCTTCAATGTTGTATCCATCCAGACTCCCATCATGTCTTCTCGTCAGCATTCTCCTCCCCAGCCTTGCATCTCTTTACATAGACTACTGCATGAGATGAGCCTTCAAGGTCCTTATGACTCATTGATTTAGATCCTAGGGGCTGAAGTAAAGACATTATATTTGGGGACAAGAAGACCATTTTGACATGTTCGCTGTTGAAATCATAGGGCCCTGGGTGGCCAGAGGCATTGTCTAAAATAAAAAGAACTTTAAAAGACAGCTCCTTACTGGCAAGGCCTTTCCTGACTTCAGGGACAAACCATCACTGAAATCAGTCTAAAAAAGGGTTCTCATTGCCCAGGCCTTCTGGTTGTAAACACAAAATAACTGAAAGTTGGTGTTTACCTTTTCACATCAAAGTCAACTTTAGCAACTTTGTAGGTGAGGTCAGTCCTGATAATAAAACTCAAATAAATGCACTTGCAAGAAGCAGTACAGGTAGCCTATCTCTGCCTGCCTCAAATCTTGGTGTTTGTTTCTCTTTATGACTAATACATGTTCTTTGTGCATTCTTTTTTTTAAAGAATAGTTCACTTTTATCCACATTAAGAATCTGCTCAGGTTCATATCCTTTCTCCCCTGTGATTTTCTTAACATCACTGGGGACTCATCTTCTGCCTCTTAGTTGGCAGAAGCTGTGTGTCTTGTTATTTTGAATTGTTTTAAGCCAAATTTCTTTCTAAAATTATCAAAGCATCCTTTCTGGTATTAAATTCTCCAGCATTTGACCCCTCCCTTTCCTTTCCTTTTAAGGAAACTTCATCTTTTCTTGAATCACATTAAAGTCTATAGGTATGCATATCTTACAGAAACCCTCCCCCCACATAAAGGCAATATTCTCAATATGAGATCTAAAGGTATTTTGCAAAAAGCACAAGGTTTTAATGCCTGCTGGCGTAGCTACAGCACATCATTACAAATCTCGCGTCTTTTTTTACCAAATGGTTTCACAATGGTCTCATTTGTCTAGAAATGGTGGGCACCATAGTTTCAGACTTCAATCTGTCATAGAGATCAACAGTTCACTTTTCCTCATAATGTCACGACTTTGCTCCTTGGGAAGACTTTCCCACATCACTGTGGCACTTCACATGGGTGTACAATATTATAGGATGCACAATTAAAAATATGCAAGGCCTGGGAGAGATCATTTTTTACTGCACGACATAACGTACCACAGAGATGAATTGCTCACGAGAGGATTATGGCCTTTTTAGCAAATATTTGCAACACTTGAGTTCATCACAATAGAAACACAAGTGGCAACAAAATTAGTAAAGTCATATAGTATGTATTACAATTAATTTTATGCAGTTGTGAATTAATATTGCCTCTTTACATTTGCTTACATTTCTCTCCATTGGGAATAGTGCCATAGAGAGTCCATGGAGAGTTGTTGGGGGTGTAACTTTTGCTAGATTTCAACTTTTTGTGTATATATTATGGTAGTAAAAAATAAAGCAGACTAGTATCTATATATATTTTAGGTTTTAATGGCATACCTAACTTTTCTTAACTTTTTCATTATTCCTAGGCTATATGGCTTGTCTGAGAGCATTTTAATTGTCATAAATTTCCAAAACTTTTCTAATATTTTTCTGGTATGTAATCTGTATATAAGTGTTGTTATTCAGTGTTAAACTGTATATCTTTAATATTCTGCAGATAAATAAAATAATTAAGTAATTTAAAAATTACTTTACTTGTAGTAAAGTTCTGATTGGAGAATAGCTTGGTATATAGTTATTTTACCCTGCTTGACTTTTTAAAAGTTTATCTCTGAATATTATTCTTTTTCTTTTCTTTTTCTTTTTTTTTCAGTTTTTGGCCAGGGCTGGGTTTGAACCCACCACCTCTGTAATATAGGGCCAGTGCCCTACTCCTTTGGGCCACAGGTGCTGCCCTATCTCTGAATATTATTACTAGCCTTTAGAAAGTGGTAGTTAGTATGCATATCTTTATCTCTTTGTTTTTGACCTGTGTGTATCTTTATATTTGCAGTAGGATTTGTAGAGACACCATATACAGGGTTGTTTATATTATAATATTAACATTGCATGTTCCCTTTGGAGCCCTGGACATATTGCTCATACTTATTTTATATCCCCTGTCTGGCAATTCTAAACTCAGTGCCATAATTTCCTATGTCTGCTGCTTGCTTTCTTTTTAGACTATGCTTTGTCTTTGTCTTTAGTTGCTTTGTAACATCTTGTTGAAAGCTATACTATGATGAATGGCTTTTGCCCTTAGTTATTACATCATAACAGCTAATGAAAATGGGCCTTTCATGTGAGGTTTGAAGTGAATTTGCTTAGGAATTAGGCTGTGTTACATGTTTTTTGTACCTGAAGGTGTGAGAGAGTTTACTCCGACTGGGATCTCTTGTTTTTTATCTCCCCTGTTGTCTTGTGGTTTCTTTAATATCCCCTTCAAAAAGATTTTGTGCCTTGTAACTCTTTTAACAATAATTTACTGTTATTGTACTTGAGCTCTGCTGATGTGGTAGAAAGCTGGGGAGGGGAAGGGTTCGATAAAGTGATGATAATTCTCAGTGTTGGAGTGAGCCTGTTCCCAGGCTGTGCTCTTTCTAGGCTCCACCTTAAATGACACAGGAAGGCTAAAGGGGCCATAGTTGATAATTTTGCTTCTTCCCAGGTTGGTTAAGGCTCTAGTAAAGACAGTTCCTATTTTCAGAAGCCTTTCTTATGAAGAACGCTATGAGCCTATTTGAAAATGGTTACTTGTAAGGATTACTTTTGGCTATTTGCTTTGAAAGCCTGTTCTCAATAGCTTCATAAAAAAGCCCCTGGGATTCAACTGCCTGGGGAATAGACCTCCTCTTCACTTTCTAAGTCATTTATGAATGTCTTGTGATGGCAAATTCTAACCCTCAGCCATATGTGGAAAGACATTTTGCAAAATTAAACCCTGCTTTTTTTCCTATGAGTCATAGAAGAACTTAAATGGGGATATATTAACAACAGAAAACTCAGCGCAATCTCTACCATTTCCAACTCCATATTTATATGCAAATCTTTAACATATAGTTAGCCTGAATGAAGAGAAAAACAGCATCTTGTCTCTGCCTCATATGAAGGCATTGACCTTTATACAACTAGAGACTTCTTACTTTCCCCTGAAAAGAGATTACTTATTTCTCTCTGTGTTCAGTCACAATCCTCTTTATACACAGTAACTTAAAAACCAATAATAAAGTTGAACATTATTAACACAACTTACGTCTAGTGTCTTATAGACTGGAAGAGAGAAAATAAATAACGTAGGTGTATATCAAGCAAGAAAGAAAATATTAGCAAAGTATCTCAAGAATGGAAGAAAAAGTATCCAATGTACTCAGCCCTACTATGAAGCTCATCTATAGCTTTCATATGAAGGTTAAAACCCAGTTATAGCACAAGAAATGGGGAAAGGGGCAAGGGAGGGGAGAGGAGAGGGGAGGATGGGTGGAAGGAGGGTGATTGGTGGGATCACACCTACGGTGCATCTTAGAAGGGTACAAGTGAAAATTACTAAATGTAGAATATAAATGTCTTCATGTAGTGATTAAAAGGCCATGAAGGCTATGTTAAATAGTTCAATGAAAATATTTCAGATTGTATATGAAGTCAGCACATTGTGCCCCATGATTGCAACAATGTACATAATTATGATTTAACAAAAATAAAAAAAAGAAAATAGGAGATATAGTCCTCATACTTTAACTGATTGTGTCGCTGGAGCTGAGACTCATAACTCCCTTTTTCCAGGACCAATTAGAATAGATTTTTTTTGCTCTCATTCGACATCTGATTCTCAGTCATCTTATCCTGGTTGTTATCAGAATGATCTAACCTATCACTTTTAAGGAGGCTGTGTCATTAGGGTCTTTCTTATTTTCAATTGTTATGCTTTGCTTTTACTTCTAATTCTGAACAAACGATTTCTAAGTCTAGAAATCCACTGGGTCCAGACATTTTCCTCCCTGTCCCATTGAGAATCAAAATCAGTTACCTAGCTTTTTTCCTTAGAGGAGCATCAACATACAATATTAGATGGAACCAACTATAAACAAGTCCTTCAAACACACATACACCTACATACACTATCAGCTACACATACATAAATACACATACATGAATATATGTATATAAACTAAATTCTGATACATGTGTCCATAGTATATTATATCATACTTACATATATTTATAAATTATATATAAATAATTATGGGCAGTTAATTTCTACTTCAATGAATGCATGTTCATTGAATTGCCATTATATATTTTTATGCTGTTGTTTATTATTAGAATTTTCTCCTCATTTAGTATTCTAGCATATTTAAGTTATATGCTCTGAATTTTTTAGTCTGAAGTCTAAAAAGAATCTAGAATATACTGATATATTTGTAATCTTTCATTCTATTACAGAGATAAACATTATTAATCCTTTGAGGATATGTTTATAAATTTTTATAATTAAAGTATTTTTATTTTATGATATTCTATTTTCTTATCTATAACTGAAGATATTAATTATGTTTTAAACTTATGCTATGTGTCCCAAAGTATAACTGTACTGGTGTCTACTTAATACAGTCCACCCATTGTAAGCTGAATTATTCATTTCTCCTAGAATGAACAATTGCTAGAATAATTGTTTTCATTTATTCTTGTTGCTAATTCTTTAAAAAGATATTTGTTGTTTTTGTGCATTTCTATAACTTATAGGTGAGACTAATCCATGTTTCAAGCTAGCAATAGTGTCAGTAAGATTGCTTGGCTGTTTAACTTACCTGCCAACTCTCCGGGAGAGATATCGGCTGTTGCAATATCGGTGGTTATGGGTTGGTTTTTCCCTTACTCAAGTGTGTAGGGGGGAATGGAGGAACAAATAAACGTCCTGAGAAGAGCCAGCTCACAGTAAGCCAATACGCAAGACCTTCTTGGTGAGCTTGGAAGTGGACCCCTACTCGCCTGTATTGTTTGCTACATTCAAGTAGAAAGTGAGCTTCTCTGTGTTTATATCTATGCAAGTATGCTGAAGAAAATCCAAGTAGAAGCACAGATGATTACAGAAATTTACAACAGGGATAGAAAAGAGTTGGGGACAATTCAGACTAGGTACTATTTGAGCTAATTCTGATAAGAAATTTTAGGAATTCAACCAGGGACAAAAAGGTGTGGGAGGATTACAACACACAATGACTGAGCATCGGCAAACAGACCACTTACTGAAGATAACTTCTTACAGGACTTTTACAGAAATCAAGTAGTTTTAAAACATGACTGAAGGAACAGCTAATAGCAGACAGACTCAAGTTTAGCAGTGTTAATACTTAATCAAGTACGAATATAAAAAGGACAAAAAAATCCTTCAGAATTGATGGGCCCACAATGTTGGGTTTTTGTGTCCTAATATTGAGTTATTTACCAGTGAGTTGTGTTTTGATAAATTTGATACAGGTAGAGTTCAACTATTCACCAAAATACCACCAGGTAATAATAACAGATTAGAGACACAAATTCAATAAGAAAAATCTACACATTCAAGAGTGATTTAATATGAGTGTATTCTAAAAATAGAAGTCATACATTACATTTGTCACTATGTTATTAATAGACTTATTAGAATATATTAGGATATGTTAGGGGAGATACAATACAAATATGACATATATAAATTAAATTATTATGTATATGAATAGATTATTATTTCTTAACTAAATTCTCTAGTAAAAAAAATGTCCAAAATCTTTTATTGGAATTTACTTATTTATATACCTGAACATAATCATTTCCTTGTATTATTGTGAATTTCAATGACGATTAAAGTTAACACCTTAATTATCCGAAAGCACATAGAGAGTTCTTTCACTCAGTCAACCACACACTTAGTAATGACACACTCTTAGATATGCCATCTTACAGTATTAAACATAAAATTTTAAAATATAATCTACACCATAAATCTAAGATCACATTATTTCCTACTGAGACTAATATAACCCAGCTAAACCTGAAGGTTTTTCATCAAAGCTTCTAGGTAATGTAGTATGATTTTCTATTAAGCAATATTAAAAAAAACTAGAGCACTACAAGTAAAGCAAATAGCCTTTGGAATGGGAGAAGATTTTTGCATGTTATGTTTCTGACAAAGGTCTGATAACTAGAATATACAGAAAAGTCAAATTGATCAATAAGAAAACAAAAAACAACCCCATTTCTTTGTTTCTCGAAAAGAAACTTCCTTGAAGATGACAGGCAAATGGCCAAAAAACACATGAAAAAATTCTCGTCACCTTTAATCATCAGAGAAATGGAAATAAAACCACTTTGCTATATCACTTAACTCTGGTAAGATTAGCCCACATCAATTAGTCCCAAAACCACAGATGCTGATGTGGCTGTGGAGAGAACGGAACACACATACATTTGCACCACAATGTTTATTGTAGCTCAATTCATTATTGCCAAGTGGTGGAGGCAACCCAAATGCCGATCAACCCATGAACGGATTGACAAATTATGGTATATGTATACCATGGAATACTATTCAGTGAGAAAAAGAGAAAGACATTGGGACATATTCTTCTTAGTAAACTATCTCAAGAATGGAAAACTATATCTAATGTATTCAGTACTATTATGAAACCAATATATAACCACACCTTCATACAAAGGATAAAACACAAATATAGCCTAACAAAGGGCAGGAGAGAGGGGAAGAAGGAAGACAATTGGTGGGAGGAAGGAGGGCATGAGGTGGGATCTCACCTAATATGCATGATGTGAGAGTTTATTTCAAAACAACTAATAGTAAATTATAATTGTCTTACCACAAAAATTAGTAAATGCAGTGATGGTTATGTTAATCAGTTTGATTTAAGCATTCCACATTGTATACCTAATCATCATATTGTATCCATAAATGTTTACAGCAATGATTTTAATTAAAAATTAAATTTAAAAAATTTGGATAATTTAAAAGGAAAAAATATTAAGGAACTCTCCTTATCATAAATTTTGGCTTAAAGCAGAAAAAACAAAAGCCTGACATAATTGACTATCAGAAAATATTTAAAAATTATTTTAAATGTTTATAATCATGTAGCTAGATCTTGATTAATAATATCAACACAATAAATTGAAGGAGTAAGCCATAGTGCCTCAGTAATTGTATCCATCCTATCATAGATACGAGACATTATCATAAATGTGAAGTTGCCAAATATATCCCATAGACATTAAATTTATAGTCATATGAATATTCCTCACGGCATTCACTGTGAAAGTAATCTTTTATTATGGTGATAGCCCTTTCACTGTTTATGACACTATAAAGTTTATAAAGCAATTATCCTTACCAATGTCTTACCAAGTTTGAATCGTTTAACTCTCGCAACTTCCTTGTTGTATCCTAATTTTATCCTAGTTAGTTTTTAACTCTTGACAGTTCTCTTTTCCCAAAAGATGCAAAGCAAACAAATTGCCAAGTCAGAATCATAATCGACTATGTTCTTGGTTTGCTAAAAAAAACTGAAGCCTTAAATTATACTAATTTACTGATTTCAAGCTGATGTATCTGTTCTTTTTAGACCCTTATGTTTCTCTAGTCATATAAAAGATATGTGCTATATGAATTTCTACATTTATCATAACTAAATATGTCAATCATAATACACTGACATAATTTAAATGAAAAATCATTGATAATAACATATTACTTACAAATAATATTATGATGTTAAAACAATGATCAGTTTGATAACTATAATGCCTGCAAGATGGCAAAAGACCAAAGATGATGATACTTTTACATTTTTGCAAGAAAGTGAAAGTCTCTTGGATGAAATTTGAACTTGTGTCTGTCGGGTGAAGTTAGTCAATAAATAATCTACCTTTACAAGACGAGTTCTTTCATTGGCTTTCACTTTTGAAAACTGATACTATATGTATTGATGTCTCATCTGAATTTCACAGTGCATCTACTCAATAATATTATTTTTCAAAGCTAGTTACCTAAGTAGAGCTCATAAGAACCAATGTGAAAGACAAAGTTAGAACTATTCTTTATTGCCTTCAATTGAAACAAGACTTTTCTTTCTTTTTTCTCCAGTAAAATAAGATATTGTCTTCTAAAATTAATTTAAAAACTGAGTGGTCAGCTGATGATCTTGCTTTTCTGCCTTTATTTATTTATTTAGATTAGAGAATGTTCTGGTACAAAAGATCTGTTTGTCATCACCCCATTATAGGCTGTGCTCTCCCCTCCAAATTAAAATAAAAGGCAACCTCCAGGACTTTACAATGTGGCTGGAATTGGAGATTATTCTTTATAGAGGCAGCTAACCTTGAAGGAGGAAATTAGAATGGGCCCTAATCCAGCATGCTGGTGCATGAAATGTTGAAATGAGAACACAAACGGTGTTTACCACATGAAGACAGAAGGGGAAGACACCCATCTACAAACCAAGGACAGAAAACTCAGCGGAAATCAAACCTCCAGCTAAGCTTCTGCTTCCTGGAATGGCTCCTTTCACCAAATGTTTAAATCAATTTAAGTTTCCATGAAGTTCTTCATGCTTTGTATGTCTTTCTTCATTTCCACGTCAAGATAAAGTATTCCATAGTCTTATAAATTAGCCCAAATAACATCTGTTTTCAGGCATATTAACTTCTCCAATGAGAATTACCATGTGTCCTCTTTCTATAATTCAGTAATAATTGCAATGCACGTAGAAAGGCTCTTGAGTTAGATCTTTTGAGATGGATCAGGCAACTTGGGTTTGAAGGATGGGTTCACCAGGTATAATTGTACAATTTTGTCAAGTTATTATCCTCCTTTTCCTTCATCACCTCGTATTTGCAATGACAAGGCCTTCTCTCCATAGGTTCATATGCATCTAAGTTAAACAAAACGCTAAGGTACCGCAACATTAGTAGATTGTGTTTCACAGTCATTGTCTGATAAATTATCTCTTCTTAGGTAGGTTTGAGCATCATGAGAGCAGAGGCAATGTTTGTTTTCTATCTATACATGACTCTATAGGTCTTAGTTTATGTGATCCCAAAAACCCAGAGAAAAATAAAAGAGGTTCTTTGCCAGGTTCAGAAACCTAATGTGGGGTACAGTGTGAAGAGTAAGAGGACACACCCATGAGGAGTGCTATGGACCTAGCTTCTGCTGTGTTCTGCCAGAACCACGTGTTTGAAAGAAGTCATGATGTGAGGGGTGCACAGCTCCTTCACTTGAATGTGGATAAAGTCTCAGTGATCTCTAAAGACTAGAGACGCCTCCACCAAGACGTCAAATGTAAACAGACCTTTTACAGGGAGATGCTCAATACCTATATATATCTTAGGATGTAGCAAAGACATTCCCACAGTAATCAGGGGACATAGCTAGCCACGTAAAGGTCATCAGTGTCACTCAGTGCGTCAGTCAATGCTCCTCAGTAATTTCCACTCTTGTAGGGTACTGAATAAGTCACATAACAAACCAAGGTTCTAGAGCAGTGGTTCTCAACCTGCCTAATGCCACAATGTATTTTCATTGTTAAAAAGGGGTCACGACCCACAGGCTGAGAACTGCTGTTCTAGAGCCATCGCATAAATGGGGCCACTTGTTGAACATGCAGGATTCTGAACTTTCACTTTATAACAAGAATACAATATTATTTCCCTATCTGTTTGACAAAATATTGTGATTCTCCAATGAGAAAATTATAATTCATATCAGACTATTTTGTAAACTATGAATTACTATACGTATATATTTTGGTTGTAGTTGAGAAGGATGGCCATCATTAATGTGTTTACCTATAATGTGAAAATATATTTACGTACTTTCTCCTTTGGCCCCAAGATTTTCTTATTCGGGTCCTATTAGAATTATCATGAGCAATTATTTTGGCTATGTTAAATTTTGTCCCCTTGTGCTCATTCCTGTTCATCATCGAGTGATTCCTGCCCAGCTCCCAGACACCTCCTTGGTGCCAATGTAATTTGGAACCACAAACCGACAAGCTAAACAGTGACATCATGAAAACACCTTCAGTTCCCCTTGCCAGCTTCTCATTATCTTGGTGGTCTTCTTTCATCTGGCTAGGCTGGTACTGCTCATCGTATCTTACTGTGCTAATACTATATTTGAACTTTATATATGTCTGTATCAGGGAATATTTACCAACATTACTGCTTAAGATAAGAGGTTATTATCTACTGATAGGCCTTTCTGTCAGTTCAGAAAGGGCTAAATATTTTGACTGGATAGTTTGCTTAAATACTCTAAAAATATAACATAGGAGTCAATACCCACTCTGAATAATCAGGTGATATCCTTTCTGCCATCCATAAGATTAGTCAAAGAGATCTTTGGGAGATGAATGTCTTAATTTTTTTTCATTTTGATAGAACTGGTTCTAGTTTCAAAGGACATAACTTTATCATAAATAAATCTAGTAGTTATTATTATATATAATTAATACCTACCCCTTAGGGGTATTCAATGTTAACATCTAAAACCATATTTCTTACAACAGTATATACAACTCAAATCCAGTAGCATACTGTGAGTCATCCAAAATTTAAAAGATGAGGACATTCATTTCGGTAGCTTTCAGCATTTCAGTTGCATTACTGAATTCCTCTTTTATATCTTGATCATTTCATTTGGCCTCTCTACATAATTAGCTTGTACTTGTTAGCACCACCCACATATCTGGAATCAGTGAAGTTGCTATGAATACAAAGGAAACAAGATAGACTATACCCATGCTGTAATGGGAATGAAATTTGCTGGGAGAGAAATACACACTAAAAAAAAAAAATAATAACTAAGTGATGTAGATAATTTCAGGTATATATAAATTAGTTACGAAAAGATAATAAGAAATGATGATGAAGGGACCAATTTCAGTACATTTTAATTTGCAAGAAATTCTCTCTGAGGAAAAATCATTTGAACTGACTGCAGAATCGTTGCAGTAGAGAGGGCAGCAAAGCAAAGGCCCTAAGTTGAAGCAACACAACAGCCTGCTGTGGCTGGACCATCGTGGGCAGGAGGGAAAATGACAGGACCTGAACATAGAGAATTAGGTCGATGTCAGGACTGACAGTACCTTGATAACTGGCAAAAAGGGTTTGGATTTTAATCCAAATTCAATGACAAGCCATAGGAGGGTTTTAGGTAATATATAAAAAGTGATGATTGTCACTTTGAAAAAATAACCCTGGCTGTTCTTTGGAGAATAAATTTAAGAGGACAAGGAATCGAAATAGAGAGACTCAGGAGGGCAGAAGTTCACACAAAGGAGAACAATTGCTTGAACTATAAAGTTAGTAGAAGATACAGAGAAAGTGGATGGACTGCTAATGCAGTTATAATCCACAAAGTTAATGATAGGGCAGCTGTGGCTGTGAGAGAAATGCAGCAATCCAAGTCCATTTTATTTTGGGAGGGACAGATCGGAGGAGAGCAGTGCCATTACTGAAGGGGGAAGATTTGGGGAAGAATGAGAATTTTGTTTCATCACATTTGATCTTTTACTGTTCAAATCTCATCTTACGGATTTGCAGATGTTCCATTTGTTTTATGATTTAATTCAATTCAGTGAACTGTGTATTTATTGCAAAACTAGTATATTCAGGTGCTAACTTGATATGGAATTTCCGTCTCAAGGAAATAGACATAAACGTGTGCAAAGTGTGCAAAGATTGTCAGTCTTACATGTCGAGGAGTGCTACGTGAAAAGTTAGTGCTAACTCTCTGGCACTTACCAGCAGCTTCTAACAGGAAAAAAGCTCCTAATAATTTTTCCTATTCTCTCCCTTCAGCCTTGCAGGGGCTGTTTTCTTGGCATCTCATACCACCTGTACCTTTGTAATTTAAGGTAAAACATAATACAAAATTTGGTGTGGGCTACAATGAAAATGTTATGTTAAAACATTACACAAACATAATGTTAAAATGTATTGGTCCCACTTAAAGATAATATAAAATTATCTTTAAAATTATCTTCTAATTTTATTAACTAGATAAAATTAATTTGATAATATATTTCATTTAACACAGTAGAAAAGATTGTTTCAACATCTGATTGATATATAAATGAGATATTTTACATTTTTTTTTTTTTTAGCAGTTTTTGGCCAGGGCCGGGTTTGAACCTGCCACCTTCGGTATATGGGGCCTGGGCCAGCGCCCTACTCCTTTGAGCCACAGGTACCACCCTTTTACATTCTTCTTGATCTTTTCTTCTTGGAATCCATTGTGTCTTTTACAGTCATGCCATATCTCAATTTCATTAACCAGCTTTCAACTGTTCAATAGCCATGTGCTTAAGCTGCTGCATTACACAGCAAAGCTCCAGCATTTGGAATCATGGAAAGTTGATGAAGAAGAATAGTAGCTCTTGTAGAAGATACTTTTCAAACACCACTGCCATTTGGGTATCATAGGGAAGTGACTACCAGGATAGTCAAATAAGATGAAAATCTCTAGGGGGCCATTGATGGTGTTGAGATAATATGTGATATTAATTTGAAGGTTCAATTATAAAAATAGACTTAAATATGACAGAGAAAGGAGAGAGAGCGGAGTCTGAAAGCAAAGTGACCCAAGACTAGCCACATGGTGATATTGCACAAGGATTGAAGATAAGCTTCGTGAAACGCTTTCCCAACATAGCAGCCTCTATGAAAATCAATAGAGAAAGCTTAGTGTAAGAAATCAGGGCCATGCTTTCCCAAAATGATTTTTTTAAATTGTAGTAAGATACATTTTAAGCCGCCAGGTCATAGTGACCTTAGTAGGAAGGCAGAATAATGTCAGGCGGCTGAGAAAAGATACTGCAAAAAAGTCAATAGGCAGTGCGGTACCGAAAATAACCAGGATTCTTGGATTCACATGACCTATATCATTCACTGGCATAAGGTTTTTTCAGAAAGGTTTTACTTCTACCTGGATAGTCCTTGTTAGGATCAAGGAAAATGACTCCGATTATCAGTTTATCACAGTCTCTTAGGCATAGCAGTTGCTACGTAATTACATATTTCATTCTCTTTTCCTCTTTCTCCCTCTTCTTCCTCTCTCTCTGCTAGTAGACGAGATATGAACAAAAGATGAATATCCAGCCAATATCTTTACATATCACTAAAGTAAGCTCATTTTATGAGCTAATAATCTTGACGTAATAAATTTACCATCTAATAGGTGTGAGGAGGAACTTGTGCCATTTTAGACTCTAAGAAAACAAAACAGTCCGGGAGCAGTGGTTCACGTCTGTACTTCTAGCATTCAGGGAGGCCAAAGCAGGATTCCTTGAGTTCAGGAATTCCAGAGCAGCTTGAGCAAGACCAAGACCCCTTTTCTACTAAAAACAGAGAAAAACAACTGGGAATCCTGGCAGGCTCCTGTAGTCCCAGGTACTCCGGAGGCTGAGTCAGGAGGATCTCTTAAACCCAGGAGTTTGAGGTTGTGAGCTGGGCTGATGCCACAACACTGTAGCCTGGGCAACAAAGTGAGACTACCTCCAAACAAAATAAACAAAAAAAAGAAAGAAAAACAAAACAAAAAGAAAAGAAAGAAAAATGAAAAAAGAAAGAAAAATCAAAGAAAACCTACTTTACTCAGGTTTATTCAGGAATCATATGACTGCCAAGGATATGACTTATAAGCTATGCCATCCACTTTAAAGCAACCCACCTGACAATATTCTTATGAGGCATCTGACGCCAAATACTGATATGGAAAGACACATTTTCTCTGACCACTCAGATGCACATATGGTAGCAAATGCAACTAGAACACTGAGTTTCCATTCAGACATCCTCTGATGGCAAGAGTAAAGTTGTTCACTATGGAAGTATTTGTGGATTATTGGAGGTTGGTAGCCTTTTGCTTTGTCTCTGGAAAAGTGCAGACATCTGAGCAATAAGCACATTCTGGCTAATAGGAAAGTGCAGAAACAAACCATATTCATCAATTATACTGAGTGTTGAACCTGAAATACTTTATTTTCCTGTTTTGGAAAATAAAGAATGTAATGACAGAGCACTTCAGTTCTTTCTTGGGCTCCTAAATGCCCCACATTTCCTTAGCTCTCATCCCATTTACAGACCATCAAAGACATACTACCCTCTTAATTTTGTTCTCCTTGTAGATACCATATTTTCACAAATCCTGACACCATTTTGTTGCCATTTGTTTTGTGAAGAAAATGGCACTTTAGTAAATGTCGGCTAGTTTAATACACTTCATTCAAGTCAGTCAGTTGTTTCCCCTTTCTAAAGAATCACATTGATTTTATTTTTAATTGTACTAAAGTTAAGTTTTCATTTTTATTCAATTGAGTTGTGGATTAGATGAATACTGTGAGCTATTTATTCAAAATTAAAATCCGATTGTCAGAATTTGTTGGCAACAATGAGTCTAGCGGGAAGAGGAAACATGATGCTTCATCATTTCTCATTGATTTATTCCCTCTGGTGAGATGATCACTGTAAGGTAAGTTACCACAAGGTTGTTTTGAAAAAGCTTTTTTTGAGATAGCATATTGATAGATTCTATACAAAAATAACAAAAGTCTAAGTTGCAATTATGTTTAATTTTGCTGTTCCATCAGATGCACAAATTCATAACATATGAAAATTGCAGGTTTAAAGTACTACAGTTGTAGGAAGTAATATACCTTCGGGAAGCAAGGTCTAGACATCATTCCAATGCGCTGTGTAGGAAAACAATATTGTTTTCATTTTGAGAAAAAAGCCATTTTTTATGAAGAAGAGTGAAAATAAAATAAGAAATAAGAGAAGGTTTCTCAGAAATTAACTTATAGGATGACTTTCAACAAATACAGTTCAATAAAATCTGCTTATTACTAAGAATCCTTTCTTTTTATATATTCTGAAATGTTCATAAAAGTCTCATTTTTATATTATCTATAGAGGTAATCATCTTCAATCGTGTTTAAATTTATATAAACAGAGCAATACTATGTTTGATGATAATATAGTGAGTTTATTATCTGAGAAACCTAACATTTCCAGGCACCAAAAATTTTAATTTGTTTTATTTTTCCAAACTGTATGTAGATTATTCTCAACTCTTTATCATCCAAAATTTTTGTGTGCTATTTTTTCAGTGTTATTGTACTATTTAGGCCTGATTATACTTAAGAATCAATTCAAATAACTAATATTTTGATATTTAATTTTGTGATTTCTCCCCTTTTGTGTCTTCTGAAACTTCCAGGATATTCTTGGACTCAATACTCTATAAACAGAGATATATAATAAAGGATAATTCCTTTAATTAGTGCTCTCTCATTTTTCATGAAGAATATCTTCAGAGCTCATCACGATCCAATTGACATTTTTATAGAGTTCATAATGAGCCACTGGGTCAGTTATTTCCCAATGTATAATAAACCATTCAGAAGTTAATAGCTTAAATCGACCATTTCATTGCTCATTATCCTGCAGGTTGGGAACTGAACGGGCCTTCTAGATTTGGCTTGATTCCTTTTATAGTGCTAAATGGGACAGCTTAGTTTGGATGAGAGAATCTAACATGCCTTTATTATGTGCCTGGTTATCAGTATGGTGGGGAGACTGAACATGGAGACCAGCTGGGTCCTCTATCTTCTTCTAGCATTAAATCCTTCATGGCATAGCAGGAAGTCAATCTTTTTTACCTGGTCCATGGTGACTCATAATTCTAAGGGCATGAGGACATTCCATTTTATAAGCCAAGTCACAAGGCTAGCAAAGTGAGTAGTGGGGAGAGGTAATAGACCTCATTTCTCCATGGAAAGAGGAGTATGGAGCCAAGAAGAAAGGATGGACGGCCAACTTCTGTTGAGAATCTATCGCAACCACTATATCATGTATTCTATTTCACACTGTTAATTATTTCCTGTACCTTTGTTTATGCATTTATAGGAACTATTGGTGAAAAATCTTACCTATCATAAAGGGAAATTATAAACATATTTCATTATAGGAGAGGATACAATATCCTAAACAACATATTAACAAGTTGAAATAAAAATTAATGTTTAAGTAATGTACTTTGGTCAAAATTGAATCCAATTTATATAAGAATTAGTCACTATTTTCTTTCCCTTTTTTTGTTTGTTTGTAATTTCCCTTAATAATAATATATTTTCTCCAATTTAAATATCAGTTATATCCAGACCAAGTAGAATGATTTTGAAATATTTACTCTTTGTTCTATTGTCTATAAGATTTGGCATGATCTGTTGTTTGAAACTCTCCTTTACTTTTATTTATATAACATTAGTTGTCCATTTTTTGAGACTTTGGAAAAAAATAAGAAGTTAACTGATGACCTCATACTGAGCCTCAGAGTCAAAGCACTCTATAATGTCTTATTTGACAATGTGAACGTTACTTTCTTGGCATTATTATTACTAATATTGCTTAATATTCCGATGCAGTAATCATCTGTTTTCTTTTCTGAATGTATTTATCTTTGTTCATTATTTACATGGTTTTTGTTTCTAGTCTTTAAACATTGTTATTGTTATTAAATTTTAAGCCTTTTAAATTCTGTGAAGGCAAAAAGTGGAAACCCAAAAAACACATGTATATGTAAAAATAAAAAAAAATTTAAAAAAGGTGTACAAAAAAATATTCTTTATCCATCAAGGCATATCTCAAACTGTCTCATGCATACAATTTTACAAGATGACTCAAACTCACCTAAGAGGATTGCATCTTCACATTAAAAAGCCTAAGAGTCAACATCTCTCTTCTCAATATTTTTTCCAAATTAAATCATTTCAGGAACTCCTCTAATAACAAAACTAACGCACCAGATCCATACTCACTGATGTATAATCTCATCAGAGCCGCAGCATCCCTGGCACAGTGTTTCTCAGAATCCTTTCTTCATTTGGTTTCAGATATAACCCATTACCATGATTTTCTTGCTACTTCACCAATTTTCTGCTTTTTCTTGCTAGATTTATCTCATCTTCTTGATCTCAAATGATTGAAATCCCTCAGGGTTCAGTGCTTGGTTCTCATCTCTTTATCTCTAATTTCTTTCCTTGCATCTATTCCCTTGGCTTTGATGCCACCTGTACTTAGAAACCAATTGCATGTCTCATGAACACTCAACGTTTTTAAAATCAATGTCTATTTTTAAAATGTAGTTACTATTTATTTTAAATCAAAAATAAAATTGAATGTGTTAATCATGTCTTAAACCGGATGTTATTAAATGCATCTATATGTAGAAAGAGGAAGCATAGCTGATTGAATATGCATTACCTAGCATGGTGATCATGAAATTCGTATGTCAAAGAGATATCTGCACTCCCACATCTATGGACAATAGATATGGAATCAATGTAAGTGTATTTTAATGGGATAAGCGGATAAAGAAAATGTGACATATAATATGTACACAATGGAATACAATTCCATACTAAAATGGATGAACCCAGACGACATTATGTTAAGCAGAATAGCCAGGCATAGAAAATGTCGATGATTTTATTTTTCAGTCCCACTCCCAGGTGCTGCCCTGACAGCCTTGCCTTGTCAAGAAATGGTACCAAATTGCTCAACCTAAAAATGTTATAACCTTTTGGATACATTCAAGCAATATCCTATTATCTAGAATGCAAGGTAGCAAAAAAAAATTATATTTAGAAAGTTACCAAATGTTTGCAGAAAGTGCTATACCATCACCCTCCCCCTAATAAATTAAAAATATTTTACAGGCTCACTTGATGTAACTGTTTCTGTATCAAGAAAAATGAGCAAACTCTAATCCTAAAATGTACCATATCATGACAAATGAAAGTATCATACTTAGTTTCCAAATGTAAAACTTGTTTTATTAGAGTTTTTTTTTAAAAGTATAATCATTCTTTAATCCATTCTTTTTATCACATTCTACACTTCAAATATCATCAAGAATTTTCCCTTAGCTTTACACTTGAACTGCATCTTCATCTGATCAGATATGGCCGTATCGCTCAACCACTGTAACTTAGACCACTGCAGAAAGCTCCCAGCTCTCCAAATTTCCTTTCTTCTTCCTCTATAACTTATTTTACACAATCATTGGATTATCCTTTAAAAACTGAACTTTTATTTTCTTCCCAGCTCAAAATTCTTACAAAGAATTTTTAATCACAGTGAGTTTAGCCAGTTTCCTGACAGTGACAGATATTGTTCCCATGTACCTTCACTTTTTCCTCTTTGAACTCTACTCCTTGTTTACTACGGCCAGCCCCACCGCTTGCGGCCTTGCTTTTGCAGACTATTTCCTCATGGTCCGTGAAGTCTCTTTTAGATATTTGTTAGCACTTGCTCTAAGTTACTCTTCAGTGACTCAAATCAAATGTTAAAATAGAAAACTCTTTCCTAAACATTCTACCTAAAACAGCAATATATTCTTTTCACTTTTTTTTACATTAATTAGTTTTATTTTCTAAGTAGCATTTGTAAGAATTTTTATCACATGTATATGTGCTATATTTTCAGGGAAATACATAATTCTGAAATTCAGAGGAGAGTCCAGATTTGAGAGGTAATTTGGTGTATATAATAAGTTTATTTTTCTCATTTTCAACTTTATAAATTTATTTTAAAAAGTAAGCAATTTTTTTGAAAGTATATGTAACAAAAGTGCCTTATCAACTCCAATCCTCTCCCTTGCTCTCATATACGAACACACACACACACACAGATTAAAACTGAAATCATTAAAATAGTTGAAATAGTTGTCTGGCCAATGATGCCACATCATTTGATGGGGAAAAACTGCTGAAGTTGTCTAAGTAACAGTGCATTTTACATTTGAAGTAGAGATAAAAAGCAACTGTTCTGCATTGTTTAGATTGTGTTTTAAAAAACACAGTTGTGAAGAAGGGGGTAATATTTTGAATACAGCGCAAAGGATGTTATTGTTACTACTGATTGAAGACACAGCTATTTTATTTGCTGCATTTGGATGTTTTTCTCTATGGTTCTGGAGTCCCATTCCATAGAAGAAGTGATAATGTTTACAAGGATACTTTGGGCAAAAAGGCAACATTATTTCTATCTTCCTTTAATTTACCTTTTCCCCCCCTTTTTAAAGATATTATTTTCTATCTTTCTTTTGGGGATAAGGAAATCCAATTTTCCAAGAAAGCAAATGAAAATATTCTGTTAAGAGAACATAATTACTTTTCATACATCAAGCACAGTAAATCAATTATCTTGCATTACAATAACACCACGTGGAAATGTTTTAAAATAGATTAATAGATGCCTCGACTATCAAAAAAAATGGTAGAATAATTAATTTAAATTCCCCACTCCTTCTTCTTCATATCTGTTTTCTTCAGAGACTCTTTTCCTGTTAGGTTAAAATACAATCACAGTGAGCCCTAATCCTTACTTAGCATCTGACTTATTCATGTGGCTTGTTATTTAAACTTGCAATACATTTGCATTGGCACAGCAACAATGGCACTATAAATGAATGAAAACCATTCTGAATGTTCCAAAAGTCTTCTGAGATTTGTGTCTTTCAACTTTTCATGGAAAGGAAATAAATTGGTTGGCATACAGCATCGTTTTAAAAAATAATTGTGGTTTTCAAAGCCTTCTTTGGAGATTGAGCAATTAAATGTCACTGAATATAATATGTATTATTTTATTAGAACTTGTGAAAAACTCAATTCTCTTAATAGGAAGATGTGAAATACACTGCATGTGGGCATCTAATATCTCAGAATGATAGAATTTAGTTACATTATTTATCTAAAAGTTCAATTTAAATTTCCCTTTTCTCACTTATGATGTTCATCACTTTAACCAGAGAGTATACAATTTTTCAAATATCTTAGGTCAAACAGCAGGATTTCTTTTATAAAAATCATCTCTGACAACAAAAACCGAAAAGCAGTTCGGTGTAACTCAGTTAATGCACCGTTTGTATGCTTTCCAATGAATGTTAAATAACCAACTCTATGCATTGCAAAGCTTTCAAAATTATCAGTTTACTTTTAAAGGAGGTCACCTCTAAAGCTCTTCAAATAAATAAGAGTAGGTCCAATTATCTCTTGTAGTACTTCGTCAGTAATAGCATCATTCCGGTTTTTTCCTGCAACGCAACCCTAATTTCACTTTCACTTTCAATACTGCACCACCTGGGGTGAGTTTAACATCTATTTGAATTTAATAACTATTTGGCATGCATATCTGGTAAATTTAGGTTTTGATTTTTGTGATGGCATTATGTGTGACAGTGAATGTTTTACCTGTTTCAAGATAAAGGCAAAAGTAATATGGTGGAGGAAAACTGACTGCTCCGATTTAATTATTCAGACCAAAGCTTAAAAATGGTCTAGCTGCTTTATTAGAAATATTAGAAGAAAACAAGTGATACGTTTAAAATAAGCTATTGAAAACAAAATTATTGTATATTTAGCACTTTCAATAGCCACAGACTTCATTTGACTAATTATGTCCATTATTGTCTTAGGCTTTTAGGGCACCTATAACACAAACCATTAACTATGCAGCATATAAACAACAAACAATTGTTTCTCATAGTTTTGAAGGCTGGAAGTTCAAGATCATGGCATAGCCAAATTTGGTAGTTATTAAGGGACAGCTTTCTAGTACCTAGATGGCGCCTTTAGGCACTTAATGGAAAAGAGGGTGTATCTTTCTGAGGCCCCTTTTATAGGGGCACTAATACAAGTACCAGTCATGAGGTTCTGTCTTTCTAACCTAATTAAACCTCCCATCCGCTCCATCTCCAACTATCAATCATACCTTGGGGGTTAGGATTTCAGCATATGAATTTTGTGGAGAAACAAGCGTTCAGATCACAGAGATTATAATTATTTTATTAATAACAAAAAATTAGAGAAAAATTCTGATTAAAATTCTTTAAACCCTGTGGGCGCCTATAGTCGCAGCTACTCAAGAGGCTGAGGCAAGAGAATCACCTAAGCCCAAAAACTGGAGATTGCTGTGAGCTGTGACACCACAGCACTCTATCAAGGGTAACTCTGTCTCTAAAAAAAAAAAATGCTTTAAACCCTAAAGAATATTTTATACTTAATATTACTATACTATTGTACACATATATGGCATTTGTTTTTCCAGGGTAAGAACGGACAGAATATGTTGTTTGCAATCACTTATAACAATGATGAGCATCCTCTCAAATTGATATCACAGATCAAAACACTAAGTTTCCTAAAAAGTGTACATGTATTAACATTCAGTGTAATTTTAACCTATAAAATAACCCATTGTTGTACAGGATAGACCTGGTTTATACCTTGACTAGAAAAACTCAATTCTTATCAGCAGGGAGGCCTAAATGTTGGGCTCTGACTTGTTTAGGAACAGAGAATCCTCCATGATGAAGGCCTCAGACCTAGACCCAGAGGCAAAAGTTTTTCTTTGACCTACATTTGCCTTCCTGTCTCCTAGTCATATTCTGTCCTGAGGCTAGACATGGAAAATAGAATTGGTCTTCCCCAAAGTGAATCACAGAAAGCACAGCCCCTTTTCTCAAAAGACAGCCATAAAACCTAAAAATATCTTGTGTGAAAACCAACCATACTTAAAAACCATACATGACAGAATCAATGTTAGTATCGAACTGAACAGGGAAACATTGAATGCCTTTCCTCTGTGATCTAGAAGAAGATAAGTATGCACACTCTCATCACTGATATTCAACATAGTACTTAAAAGTTCTAGCTAGAGCAAACCACCAATGGGAAGAAATAAACAGCATCCAATTTGGAAAGAAGAAAGTCAACTCTCTGTGTTTGCATATGATAATGATCTTATATCTAGAGAAGCCTAAAGACTCCACCCCCAAAAATAAACCATCAGAACTGATAAATTCTAGATACAAGATCAACATACAAAAACTGGCAAAATTTCGACACGCTAACAGTAACCAATCTAAAAAGAAACCAAGAGACTAATCCCATTTATAATAGCAACAAACAAAATGAAATACCTAGGAATAAACCTAGTGAAAGATCTCAATAATAAAAATTATAGTACATTGATGAAAGCAATGGAAGAGGACACAAAAGAATGGAAAGAGAATTTATGCTCATGGATTGGAAGAATCGGTATTGGTATGATGTCCCTACGACCCAAAGCAATCTACAGATTTCAATATAATTCCCATCAAAATATGACATTCATAACAGAAATAGAAAAAATAATCTCAAAATTTATATGGAACCACAAAAGACTCAAAATAGCTAAAGCTCTGGTAAGTAAAAAGAACAAACCTAGAATAGTATTACCTGACATCAAATTATACTACAGAGCTGTAGTAGCCCAAACAGCATTGATTGGACCAGCACGTAAAAAATCACAGAGACTGATAGAACTCCCAAATAAATCTACATATCTATAGTGAACTTATCTTCAACAAAGGCGCCAGAACATACACTGGGAAAAGGATAGTCTTTTCAAGAAATGGTGATTGGAAAACTGGATATCCATATGCAGAAAAAGGAAAACTAGACCCTTATATTGTACCATGTACAATAAGAAGATCCATATGGATTAAACATTTAAATATAAGGACAGCGCCTGAGGCTCATCGAGTAGGGCGCCAGCCCCATATACCGAAGGTGGCAGGTTCAAACCCGGCCTCAGCCGAAAAGCAAAACAGAAAAATAGCCAGACGTTGTGGCGGGTGCCTGTAGTCCCAGCTACTTGGAAGGCTGAGGCAAGAGAATAGCTTAAGCCTAGGAGTTGGAGGTTGCTGTGAGCTGTGTGACGCCACAACACTACTGAGGGTGATAAAGTGAGACTGTCTCTTAAAAAAATTTAAATATAAACCTGAATCTATAAAATTACTAAATGAAAACATGGAGAAAGGCTCTGGGAAATTGGTTTGGGCAAGGACTTCTTGAATACTACCCCAAAGCACAGCTGACTAAACAAAATTAGATAAACAGGATCATATCAAGCAAAATGAATTCGCACAGACAAGGAAACAAGAAAGTAAAGAGAAAACCTACAGAATGCAAGAACATCTCTGCATCATCTGACAAGGAACTGATAACTAAAATAGTATATGAGGACCTAGGAATTGATAACTAAAATGGTATATGAGGAACTCCAGCAACTCAATAGGAGAACTCAATCCAATTTGAAAATGGGCAAAAGATCTGAATAGACATTTCTCAAAAGAAGACATACAGATGACCAACAGTATTTGACAAAATGCTCCACATCAATAATTACCAGAGAAATGAGATATCATCTCAACCCAAATAAAATGGTTTTGTCAAAAAGGCAGGCAATATTGAATTCTGGTAAAGATGAGGAGAAAGAGGAACCCTTGTACAGTGGTAGAGGGAATGTAAATTAGTGGAACTACTATGGAGATCAGTGTGAAGGCTTCCCAAAAAACTAAAAGCAGAACTCTCAGAGAACCCAGCCTCAGGAGAGCTAAAAGCAGAAATTCCCAGCAGGGATTTCACACCCTTCTAATTATGTTGTCAAGCCAGGCTATATAACCTATTATTTATTTGTATGCCTTTTTTCCAAAGGAGGGGAATTCCATGTATCAAAAGATATCCGCACTTCCATGTTTATTG
This sequence comes from Arctocebus calabarensis, assembly GCA_963573935.1. Lineage (NCBI taxonomy): Eukaryota > Metazoa > Chordata > Mammalia > Primates > Lorisidae > Arctocebus > Arctocebus calabarensis. The sequence continues at coordinate 28,970 of CAUYON010107536.1, forward strand.
CAGCACTATTTACAGTATTCAAGATCTCGATTCAACCTACATGGCCATTAACGGATGAATATATAAATAAACTCTGGTAAATACACAGAGCAGAATAGTACACAGCCACATAATAAGAATGAAATATGGCCACTTGCAGCAACATTGATGAAACTGGGGAACATTATGTTAAGTCAAATGAGCTAAGTTTAGAAAGACAAATCTTGCATGTTCTCTCTCATATGTAGGAGCTAAGTATTACAAAACAATTTATTTCATAGAGACAATTGAATGGTGATGATCAGGGGCTGGGAAGTTGGGAAGGGCATGATTAATTGGAGATGCCTAGTGAGTGCAAAAAAATAGATAAAATGAACAGTTTTCTGAAAGCATGAAAAAGTGACCATAATTAATAAGAAGTTGAAATATATTTTTAAAATGAGGAATGGTATCTTTCTAACACAGAGAAATGATAAATGCCTACGGTGATGGGTACCTTTGATTTGGTTAATTCATACTGTGGGACTGTATCAAAACATCACATGTACCCTATACAGATAGACAACTATTTTGAAGCCATAATAATGAAAAAATAATGATCCATAAAGAAATTTTATGCCCTACACTGTAGGTCATGAGCCCTGCATTCCAGAGACAGTCCTACACCTGGAAGGAAGGAATATCTGCTCAGAAAGGCCAAGGAGAATCTCCACGGAAAAGTGGATAGCCCTGCTAGGTTTCCCCACTCCATCTATTAGCACTCCATTAACCCTTTTTGCCTGATCACACGTCCATGAAATTATCAATATTTTGTGGAAACTAAACATAAAAACAGGCAGTTTCTCCTGTACTTTTGGGTCTTCACTCTTTGTTGCATGGCGATTCCATTTACACATGTTAAATGCATGTGTAATGCATTTTTCCAATGAATCTGCATATTATTCATGGAACCTTCATAAAGCCATGGGTCCCCTAGGTCCCTACAGAATCTTGCCAAGGATAAATTGAGTGGGATTTCTGATGTGCTGATGGAGATCTACAATTCTGCTGGCAACTATCAGGATCACTTTTTTGTTAGTAGTTTCCGTGTGTAATGGGTTACATAGCCTGGCTTGACAATGTGAGTAGAAGGGCATGAAATCCCTGCTGGGAATTACTGTCTTTAGCTCTCCTAAAGCCAGAATTCTCAGCCTAAACATTAGTGGTTTAATCCAGAAACAAAGTAAGTTCCCCGTGCAACAAAGAACCCTGGGGAACGTGCCCCTGGTTAGAACAAATTTTGCAAATTCAATGACACAATTCACCAAAGTTATTCAAGAAAAAACTAAAGAAGGTAAGTCTATATGTTTACCTGCAAGGAAGTCTACACAACAGGTTTCATTAGGAACTAAAGGTAAATGGCACCTTGAGATTGATTAACGCCTATGCGGATGGGTAATAAGGATGCCTTGGCTTGAAAGTCACTTTCCTCACAGAGTGCGAGGTGCACTTACCAGTTTTGTTTTGGTTAAAACAATGAAAACTTTTTTCTTTTCAAAAAGGACCAGAGATATTCATGAAAAGTCTTTCCAAGTGGTAATTAAACTTTGAAGATGAGAAAAAAATTGTCAGGTACAAAAATGAGCTTTTCCTGAACTTGCTTCATCAAACCCTAAAAGGATAGGGTGCAACTGGGTGTCTATGATAGAATCAGGAGTCAGGCAAAGCTTTGCAAAGACAGGCTCTATTGTATCTATCCTTGGTTAAGAAACTGCGACATTGGGAGTATAGTCTCTTCTCATCCATTTGTAGTTCACATAAGACGTTGTAGTAACATCTGAAATGTTATGCCATATAGCATATTTCTTAAACTTGGCCTATGACACAATAATAAAAAAACAAACTGTGGAAGGAAATGGCAGCATGGGAAAAAGGGATAGGTGAAATTATTTTCCTTTTTTTTTTTTCTCCCTTTACATTGATGCAATACATTTTCTAGAGGGCATACTTCAGAAGAGAAGGTAGATGAAATTAGGTCATGTGGGACTCAAGCCAAAACCTTCTCAAAGGAAACTGATGTTTATCAACTTCCTAAGAAATTCTACAGATGAGGCATAGGAATCAGGACTCTTTTTTTTTTTTTTTTTTAGAGATAGATTCTCACTTTGTCACCCTCGGTAGAGTGCCATGGCGTCACACAGCTCACAGCAACCGCCAACTCTTGGGCTTAGCTGATTCCCTTGCCTCAGCCTCCCTAGTAGCTGGGACTACAGGTGCCCGCCACAACGCCCGGCTATTTTTTGTTGCAGTTTGGCGGGTGCCAGGTTTGAACCTACCACCCTCCATATATGAGGCAGGTGCCTTACCGACTGAGCCACAGGCACCGCCAAGGACTCATTCTTTATCCATCTTGGCACTTTATGGAGATCTCACTTGTTCCAGAAACTCTTACTTGCCCCTATTCACCAAAATCTGTGACCACTGTGTGTGTGACCACCATTCACGGCTGACACCCAAATTAAAAATGACAAGATTTACAGTCCCGTCAGCGGCGCCTGTGGCTCAGCAAGTAGGGGGCCGACCCCATATACCGAGGGCTGTGGGTTCAAACCCGGCTCCGGCCGAACTGCATCAAAAATTAGCCAGGCATCGTGCCAGGTGCCTGTAGTCCCAGCTACTTGGGAGGCTGAGGCAGGAGAATCGCTTGAGCCCAAGAGCTGGAGGTTGCTGTGAGCTGTGACTCCACAGCACTCCACCGAGTGTGATAAAGTGAGACTCTGTCTCCACAAAAAAAAAAAAAAAGAAGCAATAAAACATATATGAAAAGTTACTGCCATCATGTTTCACGTATTATAATTGTAATATAAACAGTTTTAAGATGAAAATGAGTAAAAAGAATAGTAGAAATGATTTTCAATAATGCAAAAGTTATTATAAAATATATCAAGTCATCTTCAGTAAGTGTATATAAAACCACATTAAAAAAATTCTAAGAGGAAAACATGACAATTCCTAGCAGCAAAAGAAAAATATTTTTAAATAGGGAATAAATTAGAAGCTTTTAAAAAATATATCCTGTTATTGAGAAAAATAGCAAAAAAATGCTGTAAAACACAAGAAATTTAGTAACCAGATTATTAAATCTAGTTTGAAACACACTTTTGCTCCATCGTATCTGCCAGAAGCAATATTTCCATGCTGAATGTTTTTGTGTGGAAATAGTCTTTTGGCCTAAGGGAGCTCATTTGTTGTAATTTATAGTGTACTTGTTTGTATTTTCTTATCAAATGCATTCTACACTTTCTTGTACTTCTATAAATTACAATCAAGCAAGTGTGATATTTAAATAAAATATGATTAGTATAAATTATGTCCTATTTTCAAAATGTGTGCCATACATTAATATACCAAATTAAAGACTCAAATACTTTCTTGAACTTGGCATTTTAGTTCATATTTATTCCTGCTGTTTCCTTAGGAGAAAATATGGAATATAGTGCTAAAGTTTGCAGTAACTTTATTCACTGCATGCCAGTTTCTGTTTATATGGGACAAGACATCATTCCCTACTCTATCTCCTGCCCAGTGCATGGGACACAGGAAAGGCTACCACTAGGTTAGTACTCTCATTTTGGTCAGTGGGACATTTAGAGTATTATTCTGTTTTTGTTCCACCCAAACGTAACAGGGAATGAAAAGACAGATTATTAAATTTTTCCTTAATCTTTTTTTTTAAGCAATCTGATTACTTCTCAATTCAGTGTATTGGTCATGGCAGGCAGAATGGGAAACAAAGACCCCATTTTTCACATGGGAAAACACCCCAGAGGAGGGGAATAACAGAGAAAGAAGCTGAGCAAGGTGGAATAAAAATAATTTAGCTAGTTTATTTTTAATATCACAGTTAAATTACTTGTCTGGGCAGTTTCTGCTTTTACTGGAAGCCTGGCCTGTAAGGGACACAGCTCATAAACACCCCTGCTGGGTCTGTGAGCACTCTGAAGACCAATGGCCATAGCAGAAGGAAGGAACATTAACCAGGTCAACCCCTGCCCAGTCGACAGTCAGCAACCTTCCAAAACAAATACCCATCGCAAGATTTGTATGATGTTCAGGGCAGAGATCAAGGGGTTCTATATCCTAACCACAGAGGGAAACGCCTCTGGGTGGAGATGAGGGGAAATTTCTTCTTTTCCACCAATTCTTCAGAGGAGATTGATGCCAGTGACACTTTACTCTGCAGTAAATTAGTGGGGATTAACACTCCCCTAAGAATCCCTGTGTGTGACCTCAGGCAGGAGGCTACCCCCACACAAGGCTCAGGTTCTGGATTTCTCAAGGCTACCGAGACGCTTTTAAAGTTAATGATTATAGATAGAATAAGAACTAACATGCTTACTCGTAGAAATTGTTGACATTTTTGTTCCCTTCCTCAGCTTACCCTCTTGGCTAAATGAGAAAATAGCTTCAATAAAAGCTGGGTGTAACAAGCACTCAGGGCCACTCGCTGAAGCCCCACAAGCTAGCAGCGAACCCCTGGACCCACCCTTTAAAACTTTATTCTCTATCTCTTGCTGCTTGTATTTTCATTTTTTCCCCCATCCTTCACTGCGGTTTCCACAGGTCTTAAAGGATGCTGGCCCTAGGTCAGGACCCCAGCAGGTCACGAAATGTACATCCCCATCCCCTTAAGTATGAGCTTGTGCTAATGGTATTGTCTCAGTTCTCTACTGTATCTGCACAGGTGGGCATGTGAGTTATAGAACTGTCTGGGGACACAGGGTTCACATAAATTCAATTTTATTGCTTCATGTACCAAAATATCTGCCTAATCCCTACACTCTAATTTTATTGGTCTATCACATTCTAATGACTTTTCTGTTAGTAGGATTACTCTCTCTTTTCCCAATCTTTCCTTCTTTTGGCATAGTTTTGCTTCGTATTTGTTCTATTTTTTTTTCTGTCATTGGGTATATATTCCTTTTTGTTTCCCTTTAAGTTATTTTGGCTTAGTCCTATTCAATCCCATTTAAAAATATCTTCCTGAAAAGAGCCATATTGTTAGCTAAGACAGGTATCTTTTTTGTTAATTTGATGATATATGCACACATCATGACGCAAACTATTTGCAATTTCAAATGCCACAAGACAAGTTGCGAATACTAATCATCTCCTAACGGCAATGTTTACTTTCTAAAATCATACTTGTCTACTGTCTTTGAATTGGGTTCACAGACAATTTTTTCTACTTCAAGGAAGAAATACAGAAAATATTTTTTGGTTTGTCAGTAAATGGTGAACTACCATAAGACGACTCTTGCCCCCAGCAATCACACAGACCAACACAGTTTGTTCCAATAGATAAATGGGTTTTCCAAGATCATTGTCATATTCTGAAAATGGGCTTCGGAACCTGCTCTCACAGGCTATCATCAAACTACTAGATAGTAAATTAAAAGGTAAAGAATTATTTAAAAGCATTCATTTAAATCATTTAAATAATTTTAGATTTTTCAGAAGAGTAGCACAGATAATACTTAGAATTACCTTATATCCTTCAATCACCTTCTCCGAATCTTACAAATCTTATGTAACCATGGTATATTATTCATCAGAACCAAGAATTTGACTTTGAGGTAGTAATCATAAACTACAGACTTGATGTGACTAATGTTTTGACTGTGCTTTTTCTGTTCCATGACAAAATTCGTGATAAAATATTACATCTAACCAAGTCTCCTAGATCCTCTCTAATTTGTGACATTTTTCAGTCTTTTTTTTGTTCATCGTGCTTTACTGTGTTTGAAGAGTATTGGTTCAGGGTTGTCCAATCTGCTGCCCATGGGTAGTATGTCATGGGCCAATGTAACTTTTCTTCCAATGTACAGAAGGAAAAAAAAAAAAAAAAAACGGGTTAACTACCTCTGTAGGTCTTTTGTAGAATGTCCTTCCACTTTGGTTTGTCTGATAGTTTTTTTAAAATTAGAAAATGTACTTTTAAAGATAAGTTTTCAGGGTGGTGCCTATGGCTCAAAGGAGTAGGGCACCGGCTCCATATATCGAAGGTGGTGGGTTCAAACCTGGCCCCGGCCAAAAAAAAAAAAAAAAAAAAAAAGATAAGTTTGCAAGTAGATTTTGCTTTCTTACTACTATATCCATGTATTTTTTCTTTCATCTAAATATTCTACAGTCAGAGCCAACACTCCATTTGTACACCTTATGCACTGAAAAATATTAGAGGACTGTATGTACCGTATAGTGATATTATATTTATTCATATAGTCCATGTTTGGTGGAAATATGATTGACTTTTGTTAGTAACAAAACTGAAGAAAATTCTCACTAAGAAATGAAAATGTTTCAACAAATCGTGTCTATGGTGATATTTAATAATAACTTTATGTCACAGTCACTCAGAATAGGACAACAGCTGCATCAATTTCTTGTCCATGTATTATATAATAGCTATCCAGATAAAAGGACACAGGCGTGAAATCCCAACATTCAATATTAATTTTTCCCAAATTTCTAGGGCTTTTTGCAGACATTCTCCTTCTCACTTAGGATTTCATTTTGATTCTTTTTCCCTTTTGTTTCACATCTGCTTTAACCAAAAAATGTACAAAAAGGAAATATTTTATTCATTGTATCACTCACTGAAATTGAAAATTTCAAAGCTATGAGAAATATAGAAAGTAATTAATTCTCATGTAAAAATAGTGTATAAAAATAAATTCAGACTTGAGGAAAGATCAAAATAATTCATGGGGGCCCCAAAAATCTGTTAGACAAAGTTATGGTAAAATGCATTAAAAAATTGTTCTTTATGCTACTTTCCATCTTTGGTGTATGTAAAAAAAAAATCAGATAGATTATGAAATAACCATTAATACATTCTCACATATGGGTCTTCTTTTACCAATGAAAATTTACTTTAATAATTTTCAGATATTAGCATTAAAATTATTCAACAATATGACATGGTAAAAGCTATTTGCTCCCTTCAATTTTAATATTTTTATTAGTAAAGTTTTTCAAATCACTGTTTGACCTAGAAAGACATAAAAACAAAGTCTATTTATATTCGATATTATATTTATGGATGGATGGAACATTTAACCACATATTAAAAGTCTTTGTCATTTTTAAAATACATATACTGGCTCTCCCTAGTAATAAGATATACAAGTCTTTTATTTGACCAATAATGAAGATTTAAATAAATAATTTGATTCTTCCTAGCATTCTATAACCCATGTGAAAAGAGTGTTGCAATAGAAATTACCTAACATTCTTCATTAAAACAACGGCCTTACTACCTTTTGAACTCTTGGTTTTCTATACACTGTAAAGTATTATTGATAAATTGTCTGTGTACAAATCTTCTAAAACTTGTTTTCATTTAGTCAGCCATTTATACATGTTCTTCTCAGTGTAAAACTTAAAGTCTTAATCCTTATATAATCAATAAGGCAACCTTAGAATTTATGGTATATTTTTAAAAATAAAGTGGTATTATAGTTTGACAATTTAAAAGTATCTCAAAATCTAGAGTCCTTATCAAAATCAAAATATTTTCAAAAATAGTCACATTCTGGGCGGCACCTGTGGCTCAAAGGAGTAGGGCGCCGGCCCCATATACTGGAGGTGGCGGGTTCAAACACGGCCCTGGCCAAAATCTGCTAAAAAAAAAAAAAAAAAGTCACATTCTTATAAGATTTTTTTTAACAACAAAAAAATGGTAACTCCAGAGTATTTCAAATGTTGCCCCTAAAATTGCCATATATAGGGAACATGGGAAATTATACTTACATGTACCCTTACTTACAAACTATTCATTTCAAAAATTGTACAAAATATTTACAAAATATCCTCTATGCATTGGCCACCTCTTTGTAAAATTTTGTCATCTTGCAAGCAATTAGTATACGTATGTGTTCAGGCAAAATTGTAAAGTAGGACAACTTATTTTTAACTTGATCTTTCCTTTTTTTCTGTGTCCTTCTTAATTAACACTCTGTCCTTAGTCTAGTGTCCATATGTTTCTACTTCCAAATTCAATAATTATTGTCTAAAATTGCTCTTTCTTGCCACACATCAAGCCCTAAAAATTCTGACTCACCCTAGTTATTTTTTTCCAGCTGTGCTAATTTCACTCAGACCACAGTTAATGTATTTACTTACTCAATTTGACAAACATCAGATTTTAATGTACCAAAATAATAATTCATAAATCCTCCCAAAGGCAAGGTGTTTTTGGTCAAATATATATATATATATAAAATATTTTATATTGCTTTTTTTTTTTTTTTTTTTT
>CAUYON010107537.1:0-33192 GCA_963573935.1 Arctocebus calabarensis
CTCCCCCCACCACTCCCCTCCCTTTCCCCTATCCCTGTATTCCTGTGCTATAATTGGGTTTTAGCCTTCATATGAAAGCTATAAATTAGCTTCATATTAGGGCTGAGTACATTGGATACTTTGTCTTCCATTCTTGAGATACTTTGCTAAGTGGGAATGCAAACTAGTACATTCCTTTTGGAAAGATATTTGGAGAATACTTAGAGATCTAAAAATAGATCTGTCATTCGATCCTATAATTCCTTTATTGGGTATATATCCTGAAGAGTTAGAGAAGATTCCCTAAGGAGGTGAACATATGCTGCAGATTAAAATATGAGTAGGAACTATTTTGACAAAAAAGCAAGGGGTAGGGGTTTGAAATTTGGAAAGAAATTCTAGGCAGAAATATTTTGATCATACTGTTACAGATATCCTTCATGGCATTTCCTTGATCACTATATAAAGACATTAATACTCTACCTTTAATAAGTTTCGCCAGTACCCTGCCAAGATGCACCGTAGGTGTGTTCCCCGGCTATTTTTCTGTTTTGCAGTTTGGCCGAGGCTGGGTTTGAACCCGCCACCTTCGGCATATGGGGCTGGCGCCCTACTCGCTGAGCCACAGGAGCCGCCCATCTCTTATTTTTTTTTATAGCCATCCTACCATTGGTGAAGTGATATCTCACTGTGGTTTTGATTAGCTTTGTCCTAATGAACAATGCTGTTGAGCATCTTTTTTTGAGACAGGATCTCACTCTGTTGTCTGGAGTAGAGTGCCATGGTGTCATAGCTCACAGCAACCTCAGACTCCTGGGCTGAAGTGATCTTCTTGCCTCAGCCTTCCAAGTAGCTGGGTCAATAAGCACCCACCACCATACTTGGCTAATTTTTCTATTTTTAGTAGAGATGGGGTCTCCCTCTTCCTCAGACTGGTCTTGAACTCCTGAGCTCAAGGGATCCATCTGCTTCGGCCTCCCAGAATGCTGGGATTACAGGTGTGAGCCACCGTGCCTGTCTGATGTTGAGCATCTTTTCATGTACTTACTATCACATATCTTCTTTGGAAAAATGTTTATTCCAAACTTTTGTTCAGTTTTTAATTGGACAGTTTCTCTTTTTTGTTGTTGAGCTCTAAAGATTCTTTATATGTTCTAGATACTAGATCCTTATCCGGCATATGATTTGTAATATTTTTTCCCACTCTGTGGGTTTTTATTCCACTCTTTGATAGTGCTGTTTGATGTGCAATATTTTCAAATTGTGATGAAGTCCAGTTTATCTATTTTTTCTTTGGTTGCTTGTGCTGTTGGTGTCAGATCTAAGAAACCATCGCCAAATCTTGGTCACAAAGATTATTATCTTCTGAGTGGCTTAGCTGTTACATTTAGGTCTTTGGTCAATTTTGATCTAGATTTTGTATATGGTGTGAAGTTAGGGTCCAACTTCATTCTTTTGCATGTGGCTGTCCAGTTGTTGTAGCACTGTTGAAAAACCTATTTCCCCCCACGGACTTATTCTGACACCCTTGTTAAAAACCAATTGAACATAAAACTAAGGGTTTTCTTTTTTTCATGGATTCTCAACTCTAGTCATTGATATATTGGTTTATCCCTATGCCAGCACCACACTGTCTTGATTATTGTAGCTTTGTGGTAAATTTTGAAATTGGGATGCAAGAGACCTCTAAATTTGTTCTTTTTCAAGAATATTTTGTCTATTTTGTGTTTCTTGCATTTCCATATGAATTTAGGATCAGATTGTCAATTTCTGCCAAAAAAAAGAAGCTGGAATTTTGATGGGGACTGCATTCCATCTATAGATAAATTTGGAGAATTTTATGGACTGAATGTTTATATTTCCCTCTAATTCCTGTTGAATGCCTGAGCTCCCATGTGACTGAATTTGGAAATGGGGCCCCTAAGAAAGTGATTAAGGTTAAATTAGGTTAGAGGTTTGGGTTCTGGCTTTACTGAGGGCTGGTCCAAGCCATTTTCCCCTGGTGATTGGAGGTCTAAAGAAAAAAGGAGAATAAGTTTTTTATAAGGAGATCAGAGAGTCAGATAATCAGGTGAAAGAGGAGGATGAGAAAAAGTGAAGAGGAAAATGTATGCCACTGTCACCTTCTGAGGAACCATCTCCCTCCCTAGCTGTCTGATCAGCCCCAACAAGCCCTGAATAAGGAGCAAAACTGTATCAGGTGATTTAAAAAGGATAAGTAAAAGCCACTTGACACAGCAGGTAGATTAAGATGATGGACCAGAAGGATTGTTCAGCTGAGCTCTCCTAGCATGGGGAAAAAGAGAGAACCCAGCCATACCTGGTTCAGGGACCTTACCCAGAGTCACAACTCAGGGAGCACAGCAAGGAGGTGGTGAGCTGGATACACTGTATGATCTGGAGTGGTGGAAATCTGATGAATTAGGCAAGTGATTACAACCAGCTGGGATGGGCTACCCTCCCCTCCACCAGAGGTCTGGGATGGGAGGGAACCTTTTCAAAGCACAGACATCTTAATTCCACCTGCCAGGATGAGAACTCCACTCTTGTGACAGGCTGAGGAACTCCTGCACCCCATGGGAAGTGGAGTCGGGTTGGGGGGGCTACTGTGAGACCTGTCCCTGAAGAATTCTTGTGAGCTTTAAGGTCCCGACCCGGCAGGGTCTGAATGCTGAGGAAATAATCAGTTGATCACTGAAGGCAACTAAGTTTGGAATAGCCATAGGAGTTGCTTGCTGTGCTGTCTCCTACAAAACTACAGCACCACCTAGTATCCTGGCAACATATTGCAGCATACTGTTATCAACAGCAAGGACTTCAGTTTGAAACAAAGGAGGCAGTGAGAAGGAGAAAGGAGGACAAGGAAGTGAACAAGAAGGAAGAATACAGGAGGTGGAACCAACAGAAAAATTCAGACAACATGAGAAACCAAAACAGAGGAACTCCTCTAAAGGACCATGAGGAAGCTATTCAGAAGACTCCTCCTATAAAGAATTAATGGTCTTGTCAGAAAGGGGATTTAAAATATGGATGATAAAGACAATGAAAGGAATGGACAAGAAAATGGAAAGACAGAACCAAAAGTCAGATGGGAGATATGTGGAATACAGGAAGGATATGGTGGAGCTTAAGGAAATGAAGGAGACAATCAGGGAATGTAAAGATGCAGTAGAAAGTATCAAAAGTAGGTTAGACCATAGAGAAGAAAGAACCTCAGAGCTGGAGGATAAAGTTTTCGAGTTATCTGAGGTGGTTAAAGAGGCAGAAAAGTCTTTGCCTCATCTCCGCGAGAATGAAGTCCATTCTCAGCAATCAGACTGTCGACATTGCAGAAAATGTCAACATCACTCTGAAGGGATGCACAGTTATTGTGAAGGGTCCTAGAGGAGCCCTGCAGAGAGACGTTAACCACTTCAGTGTGGAACTCAGTCTCCATGGAAGGAAACAGAAGAAGGTCCGGGGTGACAAATGGTGGGGAGATAGAAAAGGAACTGGCTATTGTTCACATTATTTGCAGTCACATACAAAACACGATCAAGAGCGTTACACTGGGCTTCCATTACATGATGAGGTCTGTGTATGCTTCCCCATCAGCATTGTTATCCAGGAGAATGGGTCTCTTGTTGAAATAAGAAATTTCTTGGGTGAAAAATATATCCGCCGGGTTCAGATGAGGGCAGGCATTGCTTATTCAGTATCTCAAGCCCAGAAAGATGAGTTAATCGAAGGAAATGGCATTGCGCTTGTTTCAAATTCAGCTGCTTTGATTCAGCAAGCCACACAGTTGAAAACAAGGATATCAGAAACTTGTTGGATGGTATTTATGTCTCTGAAAAAGGAACAGTTCAGCAGGCTGATGAATAAGATCTAAGAGTTGTCCAGCTGCAGCAAGACACCCAGTGATTCCTAAGACCTCTTGTAATTTTAGTAATGCAATAAAAGATTCATTCATTTGGGGAAAAAAAGACAGAATATACAGACAACAACAAGTGCTGATGAGGATGAGGAGAAATTGGAATTCTCATATGTTGCTGGTCAGAATATAAAATGGTTCAGCTGGTTTGGGAAATAGTTTTATAACTCTTCAAAACATGAAAGCATTACCATATGCCCTAGCAATTCTGCATCTACGTATATATACTCAAGAGCAATGAAAACATGTCCATATAAATAATTGCACAGAAATTTCATTGCATCATTACTCATAATAACCAAAAAGGTGGAAATGTTCATCAACTGATGAATGGACAAACAGAATGTGGTCTATCTATACAATGGGATATTATTCAGCCGTGAAAGGAATGAAGTGCTGATACACTCTACAATATGGATGAATTCTCTTGAAAACACGTGATGAGCAAGAATCTAGTCATAAAAGGCCATGCGTTGTGTGATTCTATTTAGATGAAATGTCCAAAAGAGGCAAATTGCTACAAACAGAAAGTAGATTACTAGTTGCCGGGGGACAGGAGGAAAAGAGAATAGAGAATGACTATTAAAAAATATATTTGTTGGTTTGTTTTCCTGGGGAGGGAAGTGATGAAAATATTCTGGAATTAGATCATGGTAAGGTGGAACAACTTTGTGAATATATTATAACCATTGAGTTTTACACTTTAAAAGGTTGAATTTTATGGTATGTGAATTATAGCTCAATAAAAGAATCTACTGGAGGGAGACATAAAAAATAATGAGGTGCTATGAAAAGAATTGGAAACCGTCTATGTATCCATTGCAAGAGCTGACTGGACTCTAGTCTAAACATACCACACTGGAGAGTATGAAATTGTGAGCCAGGGAAGTGTGCGCTGTCCTTTACCCCCATTTTTCTCTCTGCAGGGCCTCTCACCTACCTTCTTCCTGAATGCCTGTTTTTGCCTCATAGACCAGGCTTTCTCAAGATGTCACCATAGTTCAACTGAATCCAAAATCTCTTGTAGTGATTGTAAAAATTCTTCGGCACCGCTCCAGGTCTGCTGAAACAGAAACTTTGTGGGTATAACTCTGGACTTGGCATTTTCAAAGAGTCACCCAGCTATAAAAATAATACCATTGTTAACAGTAGTAGCTTTTGCCTGTAATACAATGTACAGGCTTCACTAATTCATGTAATCCTCAGCATGATCTATGACTAGATACCATTATCCCCATTTTACAGATGAGTAAACTGAGAGATTAAGAAACTTTCCCAAAGGCACAGAACCAGAAAGTATAGAGCCAGGAGTCAAACGCAGGCAGTCTAGCTTTAGATCGCGCCTCTCTCTATAGAAACATCCACAAAGTGACTAACAGGCTTCTCAAACTTAACTTGGTTGGAGCAGAACTCTCATTTTCTCCTGACACCTTCCCCTTCCCCGTGTACCCATCTTCCAAACAGCATCAACATGCACCCAATTGCTCAAACCAAACCCCAGGAGCCAACTCTGGCCTCTCTCTTCTTTCTTTTGGTCAATGAGCAAGGCCTTCTAGGCACACGGAGCCGCTCTCCCACTTGCACCAGCCCCGCCCCCCCACTGCAGCAACCTCCCTGCCAGTCTCTCTGCTCCTCCCAGGCCTACCTGTTATCTTCTGACTTTCTAGAGCTATAGGGAAATAAAAGACATGGTAGCTTATACTTCAGCAAACAGATTTAGAAAAATTCTTTTTTTTTTTTTTTTAAACAGAGCCTCAAACTGTCACCCTGGATAGAGTGCTGTGGCATCACATCTCACAGCAACCTCCAATTCCTGGGCTCAAGTGATTCTCCTGCCTCCACCTCCCAAGTAGCAGGGACTACAGGCACCTGCCACCATGCCCAGCTATTTTTTGGTTGCAGCCATCATAGTTGTTTGGCGGGCCAGGGCTGGATTTGAACCCGCCAGCTCCGATGTATGTGGCTGGCGCCTTAGCCACTTGAGCCACCGGCACTGAGCCTAGAAAAATCCTTAAGAAAAGTGTATGATGGGGCGGCTCCTATGGCTCAAAGGAGTAGGGTGCCAACCCCATAAGCTGGAGGTGGCGGGTTCAAACCTAGTCCCGGCCAAAAACTGCAAGAAAAAAAAAAAAAGAACAAAGAAAGAAAAGTGTATGGCCGAACTCAATGAAGAAAGTTGAGAATGATATTTTCTTTTGTTTTTTTTTTTTGAGCCAGAGTCTCACTTTGTTGCCCTGGGTAGAGTGCTGTGCTGTCACAACTCACAGCAACCTCAAACTCTTGGGCTTAAGTGATTCTCTTGCCTCAGCCTCCCAAGTAGCTGGGACTACAGGCACCCACCACAACCCCCAGCTATTTTCGGTTGTAGTTGTCATTGTTGTTTTAGCTGGCCTGGGCCAGGTTTGAACCCGCCAACCCTGGTGTATGTGGCTGACCTGGGCCAGGTTTGAACCCGCCAACCCTGGTGTATGTGGCTGGTGCTGTAACCACTGTGCTATAGCACACTGTGCTGAGCCAAACATAACTTTCAAATAATTTTGGAATAATTCTACCTGGAAAAGGTCAGTGGAAAAGTTGCCATGTGAGATATATAGTATACAAAAGATGGGTTTTAATAGATCATCATTCTTTTCTTTTCTTTTTTTTTTCTAGACAGTCTCACTCTGCTGCCCTGGCTAGAGTGGCTTCAGCCTACCTCACAGAACCTCAGAGTCCTGGGCTGAATTGATCCTCCTGCTTCAGCCTCCCGCGTAGCTGGGACTATAGGCACATGCCACTGCACCAGCTAATTTTCCACTTTCAGTAGAGTTGGGGTTTCACTCTTGCTCAGGCTGATTTTCAACTCTTGACCTTCTTCCTTGGCCTCCCAGAGTGCTAGGATTCCCACCCGGCCCACTTATAATTTCTTTATCCATCAATAGACTGTAAGTTTCTTATGGGTAGCAACTTTGGTCTCTTGTATTCTGGGCAGTATCTAAGAAGAGTGTTTGGGGTGGCACCTGTGGCTCAGTGAGTAGGGCAACAGCCCCATATACCAAGTGTGGTGGGTTGGAACCCAGCCCCAGCTAAATTGCACCCAAAAAATAGCCAGGCATTGTGGTGGGTGCCTGTAGTCCCAGCTACTCGGGAGGCTGAGGCAAGAGAATCGCCTAAGTCCAGGAGTTGGAGGTTGCTGTGAGCTGTGAGATGCCACGGCACTCTATGGAGGGTAATAAAGTGAGACTCTGTGTCTATCAGATGAAGCTAGAAGTGGGTGAGGACATCAAGCGATGCTTTGAGGTCTTTCTGGCAATACGTGTTGAGCCCCAGCTTGCCCGTCCGCTTTCTGGCGGTCAAAATGCACATGTGGAGGCAGCTTCAGGTATGTGGCACAATGTCCAATGATAACATCCAATTAAACCGTTTCTTCAGGAAAAACATGTAAACTCTCCCTGATGCTGTGACAAATTTGTCCCTGACCTGGGACACATTTCTCCCATGACCCCTTCTAAAGACATTGTGATGTTGGGAGCAGGTTTCTCGATTCAGATTGCTAGAGAACTGTGGGAACAGGGATTGGAGTGTTTCTTTTCACACCCCCCGTGCAGCTGATGCCTTACCACGGAGCTTAGCCAGGTGAAAGCAGGGCCAGAAATCTTTCTATCAGACACGCTTCATGGCTCTCCAGCCAGTGACTTTCAAGGGAGCTCTCATTAACCACTAAATGGTTAGTGGAGAGTTCACACTCACGTAGGCTGAGAAACTGACAGGTAGTCCATGGGAACGGGGCTGTCTTAGAGCGTCATGGAGGCTGTACCAACACTGTACCAACACTGGGTTGCTTAACTGACACATCTCTGGAGCAGTTCTTGGGTTTCCCTTGTCCTGACACAGACATACTTCCCAGCAGGACGCAGACGGCAAGAAGGAAGGAAGGGAGCCGAGGCAGGGGCCTCCTGGTGATGAGCCACGCATTATCCTCATGGCTTTACACACAGCAGCTCTACCTCCCGCTGATGCTGCCAGGCAGGAGCCGTTACTCACCTCTGGCAATAAAGGCGTAGAGGTGAAAAGATGGCCCAAGGTCACACACAGTTAGTAAGCAGTCAAGACCAACAACCCAGAGAGGTCTGATGCAACAAGCAGCCGCTACTCACACAGAACCATAGACGGGAGGGCCTCAACGGACCACACCAGGGTCCTCAGGGCTCCCTCTTCACTCCAGGAGGGTAAGAGAAAGAACATCCAATGTTCTCTTGAATCCAAGCAGCAGTTCATTGGGGGTTATTTGGGAGAGCAGCAGTCTTTTAGAACTGGAGAGAAATTTGGAATTTTTCTTGTTTAACCTCCTTGTTTGGCAGAGGAGGGAACTGAGGCCAGAGAAGTGAAGTGATTTGCACCAAATGAAATGATGCCTCTGTAGTTCACAGCTCTTCACCCAGCGTGCTGCGACCCTGGAGTCCACGGCGTTGATGGATGAAAGGACCATTAGGGTATGTGCTTTCCTGCAGACATCTCTGTGTGTCTCTGCGCTCAGGGAGGGAGGCGCTGTGTTGGCAGGGAGGCTGGGGGCAGAAGTGTCCCCGGCCACTGAGGCCAGAGCTGACCCTGATCTAATTCCCTGCCTTTGCAGGTTCTGCTTTCTGGGAACTCTACCCTGGGCCACAACTTCCCCATCCCGTGTTCTCCCCTCCCCCTCCACTCTGTTTCTAGGAAAGACCCAGCCAGGTGACAGCTTGGTAGGCCTTCCAGTCATATTATGGGGTACGTATGTTTCTTTAGGCTGTCCCTCCAGTCATCGATGAAAACCTTTGTTCTTACCAAAGAGACTTGAGGCCCACCCAGCAAATGGGTTTCTAGGAGGCATGGGAGTGGGGAGGGGGTGGCGACGGTAGGAGGGATGAGGGGTCACTGGGAAAGTCTGATGTGCCCACCAGGGAGGCAGTGGCTTCAGGCTTGTGCATGGACGAGGGTACGCAAGCTGGTCTTCCTGCAGGAGCCTGAAACTGCCTCTCAGTAAAGATATTTTGGCGATGAAATCAGGAGCTTTCGTATCTGTTGAGGCAGCTCGCTGCATTCCCGCAAGCCTCCTGACTTGAGCAGGCTGAGTCAGGGATGGGCCCCTTTGTTAGATAAACTCAGAGCACAGGTTGCTCAAGACTTTATAAACCGATCCTGTGTGGGAGTATTTCCCTTTCCTTAAATGGATCATTAGAAAAGATTGGATGCAAATCAAGAATTCAATTTCTAACCAAACACATTTCCACCCACACAGAGAACTCCACTCATTTTAGTACGGGCAGCTTCTAATAAATAAAAGATTTTCTTCATCTCAGAGACTGACTTCTCTTTGGAATGAGGTGAGAATCTAGAGGGGTCCTTTACAGACAGAGGTCCCTGTCTGGGCTGCTGTCCATCATGTCACGGTTGGCAGAGCTGCGGACAGGCACGTCCAGGCCTTCGGACTTGCGAACCTGCTGCTCCCAGGGCTGGAGACTGTGGCTGAGTGAGCTCCGTGCTCGGCAAGGGAGCCTGGGTACAGTGCAGGACCCAGCTCTGATCACACAGATGTGACATCGCCTGTGTGACCTTGGACAAGAGACTTACCCTCCCTGAGCCGCAGAATCTTCTAGATCTAGAAAGCAGGGGCACTAATACCCTCCTCCCGGAGCTATTGTGAGGAGCACACAGGACACCTGTAAAAGGCACCCGTACCCAGTAATCGCTCTGCCGTCTGTTAGTAATTATTATATAAGGGACGTCCCTAAACATCCTTTCCCCTTTTACTTTCTCTTTTCACATGAAGTTATTTTTTCGGCTCATGTAGAAAACTATGATGATAGACATTTTGGAAAACACGGAACATCATAAAAAATAAAATAAAAATTGCCCATGTTCCCAACACTGATGGAAAATCACTGTAGGGTGGTGCCTATGGCTCTAGGAGTAGGGCGTCAGCCCCATATACCGGGTGGCAGGTTCAAGCCCAGCCCCGGCCAAAACTTAAAAAAAGAAAGAAAGAAAGAAAGAAATCACTGTCAATATTTCAGTATACCTTTTTAATATTATAACACGCACATACACACACTTGTAAATAGTCACACACATACAATTTTATGGTTGAGAATGTATATATACATATTTTTTTACCTAACATATTTTGACCATTTTTTCATATCATTAAAAATTCTTAAAAACATCATTTTCAACAGTATAATAGAATTTTATCTGTTTTAACATCATTGTATACAAATGTTTGAGTTTCTGAGTATTTCATGGTTTTCTGCTTATCTACAATTTTTCAGAGGGATTTTTACATATACATGTGTTAATTAGGTTTCCCTTTTTGCCTCCACAGAATTTAAAAGGATTAAAATTTAATAACAATAACAATGTTTAAGATAAGGACTAGAAACAAAAACCACGTAAAGAATGAACAAAGATAAATACCTTCAGAAAAGAAAACAGACGATTACTACATCGAAATATTAAGCAATATTAGTAATAATAATGCCAAGAAAGTAACATTCACATTGTCAAATAAGGCATAATAGAGTTTTTGACTCTGAGGCTCAGTATGAAGTCATCAGTTAACTTCTTATTTTTTTCCCAAAGTCTCAAAAAATAGACAACCAATATTATATAAATAACAGTAAAGGAGAGTTTCAAAAAACAGATCATGCCAAATCTTACGGACAGTAGAAAAAGAAGAAATATTTCAAAATCATTCTAATTGTTCTATTTCAATATTTCTAATATTTTACAATATATTCAATATTTCTAATATTTCAAAATCATTCTACTTGTTCTAGGTTCTATTTATAAAAAGGGATTAACTACTCAAAGCACGTGAACTTTTAATTTTTCTTTCCACATGAACTTTTTAAAAAAAATTTAAATTTACCCAGATGAAGAAAGCTTAAAGGATACAGAAGCAAAAATATTAGAAATCTGTATATAATAAAAAGGAATATAAATCATAAACTCCATGGACTTTTCCAGCTAAATGTCCATACAAATACATATTAATCTTTTTCTTTCACAAAGAGATAATGAAACCACATTTATAAAAATAATAAAGGGCCACAAAGTGGGGGCTGTGGCAGGGGAAATATATATATATATAACCTGCCACAGTTCCCTAGCTTGTTTTCCTATAATTGCTTATTACTCAGGAGTCTCTCTTCCTTGTTCCCACAGATGACATCGCCCTTATGAAACCTAACACTAGTTTTTGAGATATCTCAAAACCTAGGCCCTGCATTCCACCCAGACAAGTGGCCCATACCAAGGAACTGACTCGACTGGTGCTGTGACACCCCCCCCCCACTCAGGAACTGACTCAGCAAAGAAGATGATTTGTGCAGGCAATTAGCAGACCCTTGCCCAGAGCTTTGCTTTGTACATCAAACGACCTTTAAAAACCCTTCCTCCTCAATTCTCAGAGCTCTAGATTTGAAAAGTTCCTCTTGTGGCTCAGCGCCCGTAGCTCAGGGGGCTAAGGCGCCAGCCATGTAAATCTGAGCTGGCAGGTTCGAATCCAGCCTGGGCCCGCCAACCAACAATGACGGCTGCAACCCAAACAAAAAAAAAGAAAAGTTCCTCTTGTCTCCTTGCCTGGTACCTGTGATTTTGAACTCTCTCTGTGCTGTAACCCCCGCTGTCTCAATGTATTGGCTTCCTCTTGAGCAGCCAGTAACAAGCTTGATAAGGCTGTAACAACAACACATACAATATGATCATTCTGGGAAAAAAAAATCAGAGGTACTAAAAATTATTCTTAAGTTTTAAAAATGAAGTGGAATAAGGTTCAGCAACAGCATTCTTCATGAATACAACCCGCCGATTCAGTTTCATGATTTTATCATGCCAGAAATACGGCTTTAAATTTTTAAAAACAGATAATTGGTATCATAACACATTGGCTTATTCTTCTATGTTTTCTATTTTTAGTTTTTTTATTTTTTTCAAATTAATATGAGGGTACAATTTTTAGGTTACATTGTTTTCACTTCTTCCAGGGTAAAATTCCATTTGTAGAAGAGCCCCTCACCCAGGAACGCATTAGTTTATCAATAATTAAGGCATTTTGCATGCACAATAATTCAGTGTGGATGATTTTCATATTGATTATTTGCCATAATATTTTAAACTTTCCAAGTCTTTTCAGCATAAGAAAATAGCTACTAAAAGTGCCATAAGACCTCTTTAAGAGTTGTCTCATGACACACAATCTTTAAAAAATTAATATGGACTGGTCTTTGTGGTTCCTAGTAATAAGTCCTATCTTACTTTTTCACACAGTATAAATTATATTCTAATGGAATATGCAGGGTTGCATTAAGACCCAGTAGTTCTTAATCAATGACACCAAATTATCACGTAAATCCCAAATGCAGCAAAGTCAAATGAAAGAGATCAGGAAACATCACCCCCTAATATGACTCCTTGGTATAGAGTGTTTTGAATTAAAGGCCCTTGAGATCCATAGGCTTTAGAAGGGGTTTTCCTCTATATGAGCAAAACCAGAAAGATACATCAAAAAACAATTCCCTGATCCTTCTCCTTCCTCTTATCTTACTATATTGCAAGAAAGAAGATTAAGAATAAAACAAGACCTGGCCCAAATCATTTAAAATACCTGTCTCTCAGGTTAATTAATTGCAAAGAGCATCATTTACAAGTAAATCTGTTTCTCTCATCTGATCATTTTCCCTAGTAACCACTTGTTGCCCCTAGACAGAATTACCTAATCCCCACCTTTTAAAAATGATGGTATATAAATTTCTGGACCCCATTGATATGCTGGGTAATCACCGTATGATTCCTCCTCTCCTCATGGTAAACAAAACTTTCTTTTATTAATCTGCCTTCTTGTGAGTTAGTCTTTAGCGAAACTTCCAGGGTAATGGGGAGGTTCTCCTCCTCTCCTCACGAAAGGTCTTCTCAGTATATTATCACCTCATTGTAGCTGAAGCTGCTCCTTTTGTATATTTTTCCACTTCAATATGGAGGAGATTTTATAGTTCTCTTAGTGGGTCCTTGATATGGCAAAAGTGGTTTGGACTTCTTCCATAGGTCACATTCTCAGACATTTTCCTAGAAATTATACAGCTCAGAGGCATTTTGAATAACACTCTTTAGTGTATGAAATCTTTCAATGTCACCGTAATCAATAAAAGTTTATATCCACAGCTGTATTACCAATATATCCTGTAACCAAAGTAAGATGGTTTTTCCTATTCCCACAATTCACCTAATTGTTTATGAGTATTTCTATCATGTAGCATTTCTGTTTTGGTATAGTCCTGACCACCACCACTTTTTATGACTGAGGTTGGTTTTAATCAACTACTACATATTCTTCAAATTTGCTTTTAAATAGTGACTATACGGAGGTATTAAATCTACCCAGCACCCACATGAGGCATGTCATTTGCCTTCCTGTAAACCAGTGTTTCTCAACCTGTGGGTCACGACCCCTTTGGGGGTCAAATGGCCCTTTCACAGGGGTCACCTAAATACATCCTGCATATCAGATATTTTACATTACGATTCATAACAGTAGCAAAATTATAGTTATGAAGTAGCAACGAAAATAATTTTCTGGTTGGGGGTCACCACAACATGAGGAACCCTATTAAAGGCTCGCAACATTAGGAAGGGTGAGAACCATTGCTGTAAACCATTGGCAAGCACACGAAGGCAATCCACCCAACGCCAAGATCTCCCATCCTCACCAAATAAGCTACACATTCACTTATACTTCCTTTTCGCCACAAAATTAAAATCACATTGAATCTCAAATTTGACCTTGACCAAACTTGTGCCACTGTTTCATGGTCTTGAGAAACCTCAGGCAAAAACCAACCTACAGCTTTCTGTCTACAAATAATCAGAATCACTGGAATTGACCAGATATTAATATAGTCAAGCCCTAATTTTTCAGGCAGGCGGCCTGCACAAACCAGTTCATTTTCTTTATTTGCCATGTCACGGCTCCCTTTCTAGGGCACTGCCTTGGGATTTGAGGGAAGATGAGGAACTTGCTTTGTGCTGTAGATGCCCTTACGTAGTTCACCAAGGCTTTGCACAGCTTGTCTAGCTGTTCTATTTAGGTAAGCAGCCAACTGTTTTGGAGATTTCAAACTCCATCATGTTCTTATTAATCAAATTAGAGACCTTTTCTTCTGGGAGCATCAGTGGAATGTTCCTCAATATTATTACAAAAATCCTGTTTTTTAGCATGGCATTTTCAGACGCCATAATCTCTTAATTTGTGTGTCTCTTGCTACAGTGCTAGTTCAGCCAAGCACTGTCACTTGGCAGCCCGCCCAGGGCCAGCACATGGCCTGCTGGGGGAGCTACCTGTGGATGGGGACACAGGCACAGGCCCCAGAGGACCAGGGATGGGGAAGAGCTACAGTATATGAACTACTAAAGGCAGTATTGCCAATTTGTTGGGCAGACAAGTCATACCCATTTAACTTCCCTCAGCAAGGAAGAAAAGTAAAGATTTGGGAATTTTGCAGCTTCTCCATTCCTGTTATTTTTCCCTCCATAAAAAGGCGAGGGAGTCTGTGAAGGATATCAGAGAAGCAGAAAGGGAACATTGGGAAGTTGACCCTATCTCAGGCTGTGGAAAGTAAGAGCGGAACACTAGATCGATAATAAAAGCTTGAAAGAGCCCTGAGGGTTAGAAGACAGAGGAAGAGGGGATGGCAAAGAGGTGTGTTTTCACTTCTGAACTAAGCAGAATCTTTCTGGGGTCGAGACAGTAGCTGCTTCTTTGCACTGATGTCTGAGTCTAGTGCTGGACACGCAGTGGAGCTCAGCAAGTGTCTGTGTAGTGACGGGAGGTCAGGGTTGAGCTTCAGAGATCTCGGAAGTGGCCTTGGGATCCACATGCTTGCTCTGTGAGGTGTAAAGAGCTGATCCTCCAAAGAGGAGAAAAGGTCTCAACCCCTACATTCCAGATCCCCTGCCCCTCCAGCAGGTGCTTGTTTAATGTTAGACTCTCAAAGACTATCTCAACCCCTACATTCCAGATCCCCGGCCCCTCCAGCAGCCGCCTGTTTAACGTTAGACTCTCAAGGACTTTCTCAACCCCTACATTCCAGATCCCCGGCCCTTCCAGCAGCCGCTTGTTTAACATTAGACTCTCAAGGACTATCTACCCATGAGGGAAGGGAGGAAAGGCTGGTGGCGAGAATGAACACACACCTCCACTTCCTTACACCATGCCTTGTCTCGTGGCTGGCCCCAGGTGGCAAACCTGACTCTTCTGGCTGACTTGCCTCTGGGGGTGAGGGTAAGTTTGTCCTCTGAGCGTCCCTAGGATCCCTAGCTTTGTCCCCAAGATCAGACAAAACACCCAGCTCTGTTGCAAGGGTCTGTCCACGTCCTCCTGGCTGGCACATTCACCCTGTTTAATCACCGCCCCACCCTTCTGAGGACAAAAGCAGATTTCAGCCAGTTGAGGAAAGAGAAATAGCATGGACCTTTCTGTAGAACCGATAACTCGCTCCTTATAAGGAGTTGACAAACAAAAGCTTTCCACGCACCGCTCAGGAATGTGTACGCGCTTCCTCACATTACCTGGCAGTCGGCTCTACACCTGCGGGCAGCATTTCCTGGGGGCTCCGGGATGGCAGAATGAGGGCGGTGTCCCTTTTCACTGCCTGAGACAGTATTCATTGCCGGAAGGAACCCGAACCATAAACTTTTTCAATCAGTGTGCAGTTGGATTGAATGGGACTAAAGTGCTGTTAAAAGAAAAGCATCGCCTGTTATTTGAAAAACAAACTTCCCATCAGTCATAAATCCTTCACGGTGGGTTATTAATTAACCCCCAGTAAAAGGAGGGTCAAAATGTACAGAGATCGGAGCCAAGGTCCCTCCAAGAGCTCACATAGTAACAAAAGCAGCAGTAGTTTTAGCTGTTCTCCCCATGGCACTTCATTTAGGATCTGTTACTTCCCATACTAACCCAGGAATTGTGCCCATTTGGAAAGCTCACAGAGAGGTTGTGTCACTTGCCTGAGTTCACATCGGAACAAGAGGGAAAAGGGAGATTTAATCCCAAATCTTCTGTCTTTCTGACTCCAAAGCTAGCAGAGTAATTTCAGCTGAAACCAGAAACACACCAATGCCCACAGGTGACCAGAGTCCCTTTGGGGCTGTCCATGGGGAAGAACCAGTTTGGCCACTTTTACTTGTCTTGTTCCCATAAGGATTGACCAAACTTTCAAGTAACAAAGGAATGTTGAATTTTCCTAAATTGTTTTTCCTTCCAATCTTGTGTTGCTCAGAAAAACACAATTCAGAAAGCCAAATTCCAGAAGCTTCTCTCCACTCAGCACTGCAGGAGTCCTGCCAGCAGGACTATCTGAGGTCTAGGGATGAAATGCTACATGGCTGAGCTTGCCTTCCTCAGCTGGCCTGCCGACCTGTTCCCTGGCTGACTTCACCACCCAGACTATGTGCCTCTGTCCACACCCCACCCCATATTCAGTGTGCTCATGCAGACATTCTGGCCCCACCTCTCCCATTCTTCATTCAACAATGTCTGAATGTGGACCCATTGTACACATAAGACACAGGCCTGCACTCAGGGGGGATAAGGCAGAGATGATACCTGCCCTGCACAAGCTGACAAAAATGTGGAGTAAATCCTTAATTAGTTACTCAATTAACTGCTTAATTACAATTATATGAGTCCTGTAGAAATTGCTGGGTTGCTAAGAAAGTAGGTAACTAAGGAGAGGATGGGGTGTGTGCTGACTGGAGAGGACAGCCTTGCTAATAAACGAGTTAGCCGAAAAAGATAAACTATCAAGTAGAAACTAAGGGGAATAAACTCATAACACATAATTGTCCCTTTGAAGACAAAACTTGCAACATGATTTCCCGTTTTTGTTTTTTAATCAACCACCTATGGTCTAACTCAGTATCTCTAAGCATCCATTTTCATAATCTTGAAGAGCCCTAAGCAGACAGCAGGGTGCAAACCCACCATTTTAGTTCCTGACAGACCACTTTTCAAGAACTCCAATAAGCCAGCCTCATAGAGAAAAGAAAAAAAAGGTACCGGGAACAGAGGCAGCAGCTTCATAGCCGTTTTTGCTATCAGTTGACAACAATCACATTTTTTATTTCTCTTTGTCCCCCTAGTAAAACTCCCAAATTCCCTACCCTTGAGGCTGACACTTCTCCCTTCTTTCTTTTGTGTCATGCCCTTCCCACATACTGGAATTAAAACAAACATTTTTTTCTTGAAAACTATTATAATCTTTGTGTGAAAATTCTTTTCAGCCTGAAATGTGGGTTCTACCCTAACATGATTAGGACGGAGGGATGAGGAAAAGCCTCCCCTAGGAAGAAGAAAGATGGCTGAAGTGCACAGAAAGGGGTCAAGGCCAGAGAGGTCACCAAGGCCCCATCCTGAGGGTCTCTATAGGTCTGGAGTTTGTCTTCAGAACAATGAGCCCCCATTGAAGGATTCGTGTTGAGAATGAGACACGCAGATAAATCACGCAAATGCCAAAAAATTATAATTGTGCTAAGAATTAACTGTCTTTGGTCCTTCTGAAAATAGCAAGGTTGTAGTAACTCGAAGATTGACACTTACAGGAGTCACAGTGAGTGTTCTTGACAATGTACTGACCACACAGTAAATATTCTGGGATTCAAGCGCAGGCAGTCCTCTCTAAGTCAGATTCCTCACCCGGCCTGACCAGCAGCCTGAATCAGAAACCCTCTCTGGCAGAGACGTGCCTCGGTGAGCAGGCTGGCCAGCCCCATGCACGGAGGTGGACTTGGAGCGGCAGCTGGAGCCAGTTGTGGAGAGAAAGGGAAGGTGAAGAACAGGGTGTGAGCTCCTTAGGACTTCCCCTTGTATCAGGGTCATCCATGTAGGCTGCTCTCCTCAGTCCTGGGGAGTACCTGAGGGACCCCGGACGTCTCCGAGTCTTCCGACACACGTCACTCCTGAACACTGAGGCCTTTGGTCCTTGAGCCCTGTCCACATGCACGTTCAAGGGAGACACACCATTCCCAGCTGAGGCTGCAGGAGGAATGCTTTTAGAGCGGGGCCTAGAGCGAGGAGGAAAAGAAAGAAGAGTGTGGGGGGGAGAGCCTCGAAGACTTTGTGATCAGTTACACAGTGGGAAGGCGGCAGGACAGAAAATAACTCACAACTGACTGTGTCCCACCCAGAGACGGCCCTGCCTGTGAAATTCCGCCTCACCCAGAGGGGAAGAAGATCTAAATACTCACACCTCCCATACATTGCTTAATTACGGGACTGCTAACATGTCTTTAAAGTGGAATTCTTAAAGTGTTATTTAGAGACCACATTCTTAAACTTGTGGGAATGTATCTTCCAAATTTCAGTAAAATGTAATTTAAAAAATACCTTCCTCTGTGACTAAATTCAATGTCAGTGATTGAATGTTTGCCAACTTGCAGCATTAGCAACCTTGCTGCAATCCCTATTCTGCCAAAATGCTTTCGCCAGGATTTCTTCTATTATCACACATCTGCAGGCTTCTACCGAGCTCATCCTCTCCAAGGGCTCCTGGCCAGTGCTCTTTTTACAGACAATGCATCAGCAGTGGGTAGTGCTATAGAATGTTGAGAAGAATGCGAGGAAAAAAGATAATAGCTGGTGGGGGGGTGATAAAGTGAGATTTCTATGAATCAATTTAAATGATCAAATGTTGCCAGTTCCGCTTCCCAACTATCAAGGATTGATAATGAACTGGCAAAGGGCCAAACTTAGGGACACAAGGCGAGTTGCCCTGCGAATTGGCCAGATCCAGGAATGACACAGGTTTATAGATACCTTCCATGGCCTCATAAAGTCTTTGCCCTGTGACGGGATGTCTTCCTAATGGGGAAAAAGAAAACGTTTTCTTGCACTCCAGGTTGGAATAGTGGCTTATACTCTGGCCAGGAGCTCAGGAAACTCATAGAACCAGTTCTGCTCAGAATTAGCTATGTGCTTTGGCCAAGTTTCCTAAGCCATTGAAATTTCTATTTCATTGCCTCTAAAATGACAGCAACAATTCAACATCCTTTGATATGTTAAGCTGAACCACGTGGGTGCAAGCTAAAATTCAGGATGTTCCAAAGTCATCCCTAAAGTCACCACCCAGAGAGAGCCCTGCCTGTGAAATTTTGCCTCATGCAGAAGGGAAAAAGATTTAAATACTCACATCTTCCATAGGTAAATGTACCTTTATTTTTTAAATACTCATTATGAAATTTTACAAAGAGGTGGCCAACACATTGAGAATATTTTGTAAATATCTTGCAAACTTTTATAATGAGTATTTTATAAATAAAGATCCATTCAGCTATAATTTCCCATTTTCCCTATGTATGGAGACTTTAGGGATGACTTTTGGAACACCCTGGATAGCAGTCACCTCCATGAGAGTGGAGTAGTGGATACAAGACAAAGTACCACGTGTAAGGTGGCTCCAGATATTAGGGCATCCCCATTTACCTAATGAGCATTTAAGTCATGTGTTGACTTTTATATTTGTTGTTATAAAAATGTATTAGGGTGTAAATAAAATAGACAAATGACTATAAATAATAATTTGTTATGTTTAAATTATTTTGACATACTTAAAATCATATATTTATTAATTTATAAATATTGATTAATGTGTTAATAGTTTAATTCACATATTTAAAAATCACATCATGTTTACAATGTGGAAATATTTTCTTTACCCACTCCACAATGCAGTACTTTTTTTTTTTTTAAAGGCAAGTGTGAAATAAAGTTTATCAAGGAAGAGAAAGAGGCTTACAGAGTAGGACAGCTTACAAGGCAGGATACATTCACCACAGACAGCAAACAGGCCTCCACTGTCGGCAAAGAGGCCTGCAGGACTTTAATCAGACTTTCCAATGCACTTTTGACACCAGTGTCTTGAACTTCGCTAGAGTCAGCCTTCGAGCCTGTTTTCTAGAGCACAGCATTTTCATATCCATCTAGGTGGCCTGACATTCATCACTTTCTGTATCTAAGTCTGATGTCGTCATTGCAAATTTTATCCCAAGCCACAATAATCTTCTCCCTATTTGTGATCTCCTAAGATTGTCACTTTTCTTTAAAGTGTGGTATATAGTAAGAGTGATCTCTAACATGGTCTTTATACGGCTTGTTGGCTGTGACCTCCGACACTTAACAATTGCAGGGACAGATCCTCTGGAATAATTGCCAAATGTGTGTAGATTTCTTTGCTTCCTTCTTTCCTCTATGACCAGAAGTCTTTCATATAATCCCACATTAGCATTGCTTTAGATGGCTTAAGATGAACACGTGTTCATCAAAGAGATGCTTGTTGAAAAGAAAGCCATTGAAAGAATGCCCTGTAGAGTATTCTGGAAAGACTCTAATACAAGATCACTCCAAGGGACAATTTTGAGGGGAAAAGACATGATAATATATGATAATTATAATGAAAGGTAGAGGACATCAACAGCTCGAAATAAAAAGTGTTCAGAGATGAGAGAAGTTATAGACTAGCTTTTTGATTAATTGTAGAGTTGTTAATTTTCTTAGCTTCCTTACCTAGAAAATGAGGCTGTTCGGTAACACCTCAAAATGCTGCTGAAAGAAGTAAATAAATTATAAATGTATAATGGTTATACATTCTAGCACCTTGCTTACAGGTGTGACTAGGGTGACAGCTGTCATTCTCCAAGTTCTTCCGGCTCTACTCCCATGTGTCACTCTGCAGGGGATGTGAAAGGACAAGTAGCATGGGCAGCACGAGACAGGAACAAAATGGCTTTGCCCTTTGTCCATCTGAGAGACATTTTTTCCCACAGGTGCCTTACAAAGAACTAAAGGAAAACTAAGAACTAAAGATGCAAAGACTGTGTGTGCAGAGCCGCTCCCCCATCTCTGTGTCTTTGCTCCTTTCTGCATTCTTCCATCCTGGGGACATTTTTCTCTCCCAGTCTCAGCTTTGCTGCCCTGCCTATGCAGCCATTGTGGGTCATTATTTCTATTATTAGGACAATAATAGAAAGCCACTAGGATTTGGAGGAGGGTGAACTGAGTTCTAATCATCCTGTGCCCCTCACTGACTTTGAACCTGTCCCCATACTTCTCCAAGGCTTGTTTTTTCCACCCGTATAATGGAGATAAATCTCTTGGATAAATTTTGAAGATTCTTTCTGAAGATTAAATGGGATCACATATCTAAGGAATTCAATACAGAGCCTATCTGGCTAGTAAACAACCAACTTCCCTCTATTCTCTTGTATATTTCTTAGGGAGGGCATTGAATGGACAGATGGTTCATTTCCCTTTTCTAAGGTAGCTTAGTGAGGATTACATTTTTGTTTGATTCTTATTTCTATAAAATACCTCTGTTAGGGTGGCCACCAGGTCTAGGGCTGGCTTCTTTGATTAGTAGCTGATCTGGAAAGACCATCTACCACCATAGTCCAGGGTCATTCCTTGTTCTTTGGAGAAGATAAATCAAGAACATGGTTCCTCCCACTGGCATAGAGAACACCTCCCCAGGTTGGGGAAGAATGAAGACCCTTGTGTTCAACTTTTGCCTGTTGAACTGGCTTCCCCGATTTCACAGGGGCTAAAGAAGTCCTCACTCTCCCAGCACCCATCCTCTTTTGTAATCTGCCTTCATTAAGGGTTGACGCGGTGAGAAAAATTATTTTAACTTCCTCTCAGAGGGGACTATCCTTGTTAGGAACCTTGATAAACATCTGGGGTTAGAAGGTGAGATCCTGACTTAGCTGAAGACGAGGTCATTGAAAGATAATTAAACTTCTCTGAATTCAAATTCAATGGAAGCTTGGGGTCAAGAGAGGGCAGAAAAGATTAGTTATGGAGAGGGGAAAGTGGAAAAAGAAGAAAGATGGCGAGCCCCATGGTTGAGAACCAGGATACTAAGAACCAGGAAGTCTGCTTCAGAATCTGAAGTCATTTGCTCTGCTCTGATGTAACATACCCCACCCCACGCAGCTTCCTTACTCCTTCAAGATCTATTTATTTCACAAGTGTTCACACAGTTTAGGGGGAGAGGTTTTTTCAGTGAAAATCATCGGAAAAGGCCAAGTTCCACATGTAGGTCACCTTAATGCAAAAATGCCACCTGCAGATTGGAGGGCTGAGTCAGAAACTGAATTAATTCATTGGAAACAGGAACACAGCCAGGCTGACCACAAACAAGCTCCTGAGGATTTTCAGATATCCCAGGGGTGATGCAAATTATCCTTGGGCCTTTGAAGTGGTATTTGAGTCCATCCTGATGCATCCTACAGGACGAGGTAGGACTCTGGGTGCCGTGTATGTGGCGTAGCCTACACAAACTCAGCTGGTCTGTCCCAGCATCCTGGGGATCTGCCTTGCCACAGGACTGTCTGTCTGTAAAGCAGTGAGACTTTCAGCTGTGTGAGTGTGGAAATAGCCATCACCTTCCTCCATAGCCTGTCTCTCTCCCAGCTCAGAGTCTCAGGACCAACAGGAAGAATCCTTCTGCCATTCTCCTTTCTGTCTTTCTGGGTCTCCAATCTTCTTCAGGCTTTGTGTCACCATCAGAAATGGAGGTAGCTCTCCCAAGGGAGTGGAACTCACTGCTGTCTGCAAGAGGTGTTCAGACACTTCCCTTAACTGCAGAACTCCCAATGAGGCTCCAGGGCCTTGGCTATCCTCTGGTGGGATTTACTCACCTCCATCAGACCCCACACCAGGATTGGAGGGGGCCTCTTCCTACTGATTACAGCATTCTCCCCAGCCCACTCCACTTCCATGCTCTGAGGACCAGCTGGCCTTCTGTAGGACTTCTGTAAGGTGTTTACCACTCTCCCCTGCCAGAGACTGGGTCGTCTGGCCTCCCCCTATCCACCAGATGCCTGATTCCTGACTAGGGTCTCTCCAGCTTCCAGTCATTCCGGTGAGTTGGAGGAAGTCACCTGTTGACTACAAGTACATCTCTACCTCAGAAGTAGCCTTTGTCTTTCTGGTGCCTTCTCTTGTGTTTCCTGCATTAGTTGGTTCCTTGAGTGAACATTTAATAAAGAAGAGCCAGAGTGCCACATGCTCAGGGCTCTGCTCAACCTGTTCCTTAAGGCCCCATCAGACTCTCCTGCCTGACAGTTTGCCTTTTGTCAGGATCCTGCAGGATTTCTGCCCCCTAGGTCTTTAGACCTATCTCACTTTTCCTGAGGGTGTTCCCCACCCCTGGCTTTCCTCACTGTGGCTCTTTTCTTGGCACTTTTTGTTTCAGCCATTGCTGGGCCCCTAAGAACATGGGGACAATCAAATGGAGAAACCCAGGTGTCAGCTCGCCCAGCACTCACTCCATCCATCCAGCCCTCACTCTGTCCATCCAGCATTCACTCAGTCCATCTAGCACTCACTCTGACCATCCAGCCCTCACTCCATCCATCCAGAACTCACTCCATCCATCTAGTACTCACTCAGTCCATCCAACACTCACTCGAACCATCTAGCACTCACTCCATCCATCCAGAACTCACTCCATCCATCCAGCACTCACTGTGTCCATCCAACACTCACTCCATTCATCCAGCACTCACTCGGTCCATGTAGTACTCACTTTGTCCATCCAGGACTCACTCCGTCCATCCAGCACTCACTCTGTCCATCCAGCACTCACTCCATCCATCCAACACTCACTCTGTCCAACTACCACTCACTCCAACCATCCAACACTCACTCTGTCCATCCAACACTCACTCCAACCATCCAGGACTGACTTCACCCATCTAGCACTCACTCAGTCCATCTAGCACTCACTCTGTCCATCCAACACTCACTCAGCCCATCCAGCACTCAGTCAAACCATCCAGGACTCATTCAGTCCATCTAGCACTCACTCTGTCCATCCAGGACTCACTCCAACCATCCAACACTCACTCAGCCCATCCAGCACTCAGTCAAACCATCCAGGACTCATTCAGTCCATCTAGCACTCACTCTGTCCATCCAGGACTCACTCCAACCATCCAACACTCACTCTGTCCGTCCAGCACTCACTCCAACCATCCAGGACTGACTTCATCCATCCAGCACTCACTCAGTCCATCTAGCACTCACTCTGTCCATCCAACACTCACTCAGCCCATCCAGCACTCACTCTGTCCATCCAACACTTACTCAGCCCATCCAGCACTCACTCGAACCATCCAGGACTCATTCAGTCCATCTAGCACTCACTCTGTCCATCCAGGACTCACTCCAACCATCCAACACTCACTGTGTCCATCCAGGACTCACTCCATCCATCCAGCACTCACTCAGTCCATCCAGCACTCACTCTGTCCATCCAGGACTCACTCAGTCCATCTAGCACTCACTCACTCCATCCAGCACTCACTCCATCCATCCAACACTCACTCTAACCATCCAGCATTGACTACATCCATCCAGGACTCACTCCAACCATCTAGGAATGACTCCATCCATCCAGCACTCACTGCAACCATCCAGCACTCACTCCATTCATCCAGCATTTACTCCATCCATGCCGGGGCTTGTGTGAAGTGCCCCAGAGCCTAGTCATAGCTTCTGATGCATCTTCTGCCCCTAACGGCCTCTTTAGATTCTGTAGAATTCTTTCTGGTTCTTTGGGTGCCCTACTTTTAAAAATACTAGGCAAAGTATATTAAGCACATTGTATATGCCAGGCACAGTGCTAAGCACTTTACTTTCATGGAATCACTTAATTCTTGCAAGAACCCCTTAAGATTGGAACTATGATTAGTCCCTCATTTTACAGAGGGGAGACTGAAGCACTGAGAGCTCAGATAACTTTCCTACACAGCTAGAAAGTGACAGCATCACGACTAAAGCACAGCTTCCTCAAGAGCCTGTGCTCTTTATCCCCAGGCTATCCTGCATCTTACTGGCCCTGTTCTGTCTGTCAGCCAGTTCCTTTACTGAGTGCCCTACCTCCTGCCCACCCAGTAAATATGTGGGAACATGTGACTGGCTATCCTTAGCTTGGCACATGTAAGGCACATGTCAAGTAGTGTTTGGGGGATAGATGGATAGGAGGATGGGTGGTTGGGTGGAGAGTGGGCAGGTGGATAGAGAATTAGATGGGCAGGTGAGTGTACAGGTAGATGGATGATGGGTTCATGGACAGGTAGACTGCCACATAATCAAGGGTCTTTTGTGCAAAAAATTGGGGAACACAAGAAGCCCAACTAACCCATAGCCACACACTCTATGACTGTTCTGTTGCCTCTTTTCTCCAGACCCTAAAGCCTGTTGGTGCAGGAGGAGGGCCTTCCCTAGGGACCACCCCCGCAGGACAAGTAGGGCAGCTGTGTCCCTCTAACAGATATTTCCTCCTGTGTTTGTTTTTTCAGATGCTGCACACTAACTTTGGAATTCAAAAGGAGTTTGCTTAGGGAGGTTTGTTTTTCCATAAAGCTGGCTGTCCCCTGATTCTGGTGGGGTCCCATGGCCCAAACTTGACTCAGGAGCAGTGGCCTCTGGGGTGCATTGTTTTTCAGGATGTCCAAGACACCCCTGTTGTGTGGAAACAAAGAAACTCACATCCCCCAACACACTGGCTGCACAAGAGAAGCTAAGATTGAACATAGCCTGCTCTTTTAACTCTGAACAAGCTCATGCAATAGGCGAGCTTGCTAAAACACCAGCAGACCCTCTTCCCCTTCACTTCCAGGTCCCTGTCCATCATTGTTGCAACCTCCACATGACTCCCAGAGCTCTCCTCTTGATACCTGTTTCCAGATGACAAACTCACTCTTGCTAAAGTGTTAGTGACTTCCTGCTTTTCTTTCCCATAAGAAAGAAGTTCCTCAATAAAAGCAACAATAAAGTCAAAGCCCTAGTCACTAAAATTGCCCAAGCCCACGATACTCCCTGGACCTGTCATACAGACTAGTCTGTTTATTTATGGTATTACTCTCATGTATTCTTTTATTATCATTTAATCAAATAGATTAGAAAAGAACTCAAGGCCAAGTTTTTTTTTTTCTTCTTTTTTTGCAGTTTTTCGCCAGGACTGGATTTGAACCTGCCATCTCTGGCATATGGGGCCGGTGCCATACTCCTTTGAGCCATAGGCACTGCCCCCCAATTTTTTTTCCCATTGACTCCAGTGTGTCTCCTCAGAACAAGGGCTTGGGGTACAAATAGGCTAACTGCTCTCATCAACCCCCAAACCTACAGCCCTAGTTTCACTGCAGGATGTGTAATTTAGCAGTGGGATGCCTTGCCCCTGGCATGGTCTATTTGCCCCTTTGGAGTGACCAAGAGGCCCCAGCCATGGCGTCCTGCTGTCACGCTCCAGCAGGAGCCTACCTAGATCTTCAAGTAGCTGCAGCACAGGCTGGTGGAAGGACCTCTCCTGAAGAGTCTTCAGGATGTTGACCCACATTATTTTACATGAGCATGAAAGAAAGGAAAGGAAAACTTATATTTTCCCTTCTTCTTTTGTCTCATTCTAAGCTTTTTGATAAACAAGCCAGCTCTAATCCTTTTCTCTGATTGTAACCTAAGATTACAGGTAAACTCTGTGAACTTTCTGCATGAAAAACTTTCTATACAGAAAATATAGATAAAAGTTCTTTCTCTCATGCTCTAAATCCTTTTTGCCACTTAAATGATAATGGGGAATTGCCTCATGTCCAATCAGCCTATTTAATGGGAAAGCAGATTAAGCCTTTATGCACTTTGGTCTGTGAGCAAACCTGCCCATCACAGGTGTGTCCCAGGCCTTGGCAATCATTCATGTTCCTTTATTTTCTTCAGATGGAAGGAAGCTATGCTCCTGGCAGGGAGAAACTACTCAGCATGAAATTGGAGAAGGGCGTAGACTCCCAAAAGCTCAGCACTTGTCCTACTTGAGGCAGCTTGAAGAACAAGATCAAGTGACTGAGAAGGAAAGAGAAGTTTAATACTTTGCCACTAAAGAAGGAAAATAGTGAACTCTCATCCCCAAATACCAAATTTTCCCAAATGGAAGCAGAAACACAGCTTTTAAAAGGGAGGGCCTGCTGTAATTCAACTACTGTTAATGATTCTAATCATCCCATCTCCAAAGCCATGACCTCTGCCCACCTGGGAGGCCCACCCAGGACTCAGCTCTCCATTCTTAGCCTCCAGCTCCATCTCCATCGACCTCAGGAGTTCAGCTGAACCATACCCTGTATCACAAAGAACAAGTAACATTTTCCTGCCCCTCCCGACCACAGCTGAGGCAAGGATGCAGGTCTCAGTTTCCAAAAAGAGTGGGGGAGGTTTTAAAGAGACTAAAAACATTTCTGCTATTTTTACAGGTCATCCTTTTGTGATAGTGTCCCCAGCACACAGCTTAACAGGCAGAGTGCAGGCTGATTTCAGTCAGTTGGGCCTCCCAAAAGTACGATTGGGGTGACCTTGGCTCCCTGGCCACTTAGCTCTGTGGTAAGGATCTCTGGCCATTCTGTGGTTGGTTAAAGGTGTCTCAGCTTTTGGATGCCTGCTACAGATTTACCCACCCCTGACCCAACACCAGCAAGCACGTCAGCACTGGACCAACGAGCCTGTCTGGAGGCCGGCCAGGGCCTATACTGCCCCAGCTAGTTAGAGGCATTTGTTATCAATGCACGCTCAGCAAAAAGGCACTGAATCTCAACCCGTGTGCACTACAGGTTTCTCCAAAATCTGCCAACAAAACATGATGCAAAATTGATAGAAACCCAAAGAGAGGAGCATTCTTGAGAGGCCACCTGGGCCACCTGCCCAGGCTTTAGGCAAAACCACCCCTGAACTATGCCAGAAACATTTGCTCCTGGCAACTGATAGAGAGGAGGTTTCCTTAGGAAAAGATGCTGGATGGACTCCAAGGGCTTCCTGAATACCCTGATTGTCATTTTGTAATTATGAAAGGAAAATTCTCCTAAAGTCTGAAAATACCCCATCCCTACCACTGTCATCTTCCTCCTTTTTCTCCTCCCCTTTCTCCTCTGATTGTTCTCTGAGACCACTCTGAGAGGAGATAAATGAGCTAGAAGGTTTCTGAGAATAACACCTGTAAGGGAAAAAAGGCAGCAGGGCTGGACTGCAGTACACGTGTCAGAAAACCACAATGGCCTCAGTTTAGCAACCTCCAGGTAAAGTACTTCTTTGCCCCAGCATCAAGGCACCAGTTTCAGGGCAGGCCTGTGATTGGTGCAGATTGGATCACATGCCCCTCCTTGGTCCAATCACTGTGGCCAGAGGATGAGTGATAATGATTGGCTGGGACCAGGTCACGTGGCCACCAATGTCAGGGTAGAGGAAAAGCTTGCTGGAGAAAGACAAGTTACCACACACTTCTAAAGCTTCCTTTCAAAATTGCTGAAAAAATTAGAGAAAATATACATAAGTGCCCAATAGAGAGCCTTATCGGAGACATTTAACTAAAGGTCTTTGTTTCTTCTGTTGGCATCTTAAGAACAAA
Source organism: Arctocebus calabarensis (assembly GCA_963573935.1). NCBI lineage: Eukaryota > Metazoa > Chordata > Mammalia > Primates > Lorisidae > Arctocebus > Arctocebus calabarensis. Next base: position 28,345 of record CAUYON010107537.1, read on the forward strand.
TGCAGTTTACCTTTCTTTCTGAAGTTGAAGCAAATAGGTACTGATAAAATCATCATCAGCTCAAACCTCAGCCCTAAATTTGAACTGCGCCTGAACTCTTCTGAAGAATGGAGAATGTTTAGCAAACATTTTCCTCCAGCATGTCTAATCTTCATTCATCCTTGTACTTCCGGAGCCAAAAGGGCCTGGATCGCCAGAACCATCACAAGGATGCTTATCTCCCTGACAGCATCAGTGGTCCAAAAGTTTTTCCCAAGAAAGACCGTCCCAGGCGTTTTTCTGACCTTTTCATGGAGCCAGAGCGTTTGGATGAAATGGGAAAAATTCCTACGTCTGAACTTAATATCACCTTACTGCGATAGCTTGTTCTTAAGACTGGATCGTGTTATGTCCTTCCCCTCCTCAAAACTACTGTGAACTTCTCCAGAACCTCCCCAAAAATTAAGGACAGAGAGTTCTGGGCCCTCGGTGACAAGCCCACCACCCCTGCTCCCCTACTCCAGTGCCATACCGTGGTCAGTTGGATGTCCCGATGCTCCCCAAGCTCCAAGGTCACTTTCTTCTGCATCCCTAACATGCTCACTGTTCCCTCTGCAAGGACACGTTCTTCCGATACCCTCACAACCCACCTCTCGAAATTCCACCCATTTTCAAGGTCTACCCCCAACCTTTCCTACCCCTTCAGCCAACTATGGGCTTGACTATCTCTGATCTCCTTAGGGAATATATACTGTGCCTTATGCTATGTTACCTTGAATGGTGAGCTTAATAATTCATTTAAAGAATATTCATTGCTATCCTACTCAGTATCTCTGGAGTATGATAGAGGGTATGTGAGATAAAAATGACAGGGCTCATATTTCAATTGATGAATTTCCAGAATTTTAAAATTTATTTTCTTGTCCTAGCTCATGCTTCAGATAGTTGTGTCACTAACTTGCTCCAAGCTTCAGTGTCCTCAACCATGAATTGAAGGCTTCTGGCTACATGGTCATGGTCACTGAAAGTCTGTTCCCCCACAGCACTGAGTCCCTCTCATGCTCCATTGTTGCCTTGTTAGCACTTCAGTGATCACTCTGCTCTTCTTTTTTAGTGACTCAGGATGTCCTCTGAGCTTCAGGGAACTGGGGACAGATGTTTGGAATTAACACATAACAGGCCAGACGCAGTGGCTTACGTCTATAATCCTATCACTCTGAGGCGAAGGCAGGTGGATTGCTTGAGCTCATGAGTTTGAGATCAGCCTGAAAAAGAGCAAGACCCCGTTTCTACCAAAACCAGAAAGATTAGCCAGGCATGGTGGGGGTGTCTGTAGTCCCAGCTACTCAGGAGGCTGAAGCAAGGGGATCACCTGAACCTAAGAGTCTGAGGTGGTTGTGAGCTAAGATGCCACAATATTCTATGCAATGCACAGAATGAGACTCTATCCAAAAAACAAACTAACTAACTAACACTTAACCACATGGCTGTGTTTGTTGAGCATGCTCAGTGTGGCTGTCAAGTCAGTGCAAAGTCCTACTCTCTTATCTAGACTTCAGTCTCCCATCTGTATAATGGGCCAGCTGGAGTAGAGGCTACTGATGTCCTTTCAACCCTACACTCCCTGATTCTTAGTCATTCCCACTCTTGCTCCCAGAGCAGCACACTCTGTTTGCAGGGGCGCACCTGCCAAACTCCCTGGCAGGGGGAAACAAATACTCAGCCACTCCCTCTCTCACCCCAGGGAGACAAGAAGAGGATGAAGTCCAGAAGTCTTGGCTTTTCATTGCTGGCTCATTCTCAGCATAAGTCCACTGTGGGTAGCAGTTGAACAAATTTCATCTCCGAGGAGGAAAGGGCAGTGGCCAGTTGTGTGATTGAACAACTCACCCTCTGTACCAAATCTCCCGGCTTCCCTCATCCCAGTTTGCCACCTCCCGGGTCCCGGCTACGGTCTCCTGGGTAGAATGAATCTCTGATTCCAGCACCCACGCTGAGTTGTCTCTGGAAAGAACCTGATGTAAGATGACAAACACAGACCTCTGAACCAGACTGTTCCACGTGGAGACGTTGTTTTCCAAACTGACCTCCTCTTAGCCCACTCTATTAATCACGATTTCTGTCTGAGTCCATTCCCGCTGCTATAACAAAATACCTTAGACCCGGTAACTTATAAATAATAGAAATCCACTTCTCACAGTTGATTTCTGAGAAGTTCAGGAGGAGGGCAACGGCAGCTTTGGTGTCTGCTGAGGCTTGTTTTCTGCCTCCAAGGTGGCTCCTGCCTCTGCTTCCCCACATGGAGGATGTGCTGGCCACGCTGCTCAGCTCGGAGCCTGCACCACGTGGCCTCGCTCCCACCAGCTGAGCACCATGCTTACCAAGAGGCAGCTGTGCTTTACCCTGTCCGCCCTATGGACTATTTCTGGCCTTTATACTTGACAGTTCAGAGTCCTTTAATCACAACGATATTTACTTGCATGTCAAATAAATCAGTTAAATAGAAGTATAAAAGAGAGTTGCTGGTTCTATAAAAAGCAAATTAAATTAAGGGAAAAAACATAGGTAAATTCCTAAAAATGTTTACAGTTAATTTTGGTATATAAGTGGTGGTGTTGGTAAAAAAAATAGTAACAATAAAACAGAAAGATTCTGCAGTCAGATTGCCCTGTAGGGTATGTATCTTCCGGTCCCTGTTGCTTCCCTCTGAAGAAGTTAAACTGCAAGTGAAACTGTATCGCTGTAGTTTATGTAAAAACAAAACAAGAGAACACACATGCCAATCAGAAGAACCTGTACTCAAAGAAAAAAAGCCTTAACCCAACAACGGAATGTTTGCTAGCATTGTAGGTTTTAAGTTAAAATATAATACGTAAGACATGCTTGAATCAGTTTTGATACTTTTCAAGTATACACCTAAAAATATTTTAGCTGAACATAGATGAATGGCATTATTTAATATGGCACCCAAGGATTTTATAGGTTTTCAGTTTATATTCGTATTTTAGGGTTGTCTCATAGTTTGTACTATTACTATGACAAATTTTAAGCTAATATAAAAGCAAAGAGAAAGTAGAGTGAACCTCCTGCCCTGTCATCCAGATTTTGCTGTTCATGCTTCATCTTTTACTTTTTTCTTTGTTGATGTATTTGAAAACAAACTTTGGGCATCATGATATTTTCCTATATGATCACAATGCCATCATCTTGCCTAACATAATTAACAACAATTCTTGGGTGTCACCTAATAACTTTACAGACTCAGTTTTCTTAAATTGCCCCCACATTACTGTCAGTATTTCAAGTCCTGATATAAATACTGTGTACACATGACATTAGCCAACAAAAAACGTTAGCTAGCCTTTTAAACTTAGAGCAATATACCTTCACTCTTTTTATGCTCTCAATTTTTTGAAGAATTCCTGCTTTTTATAAACAGAGATGTGATAATTTCAAATAGCAATTAACAGTTTACTGGTAAAGAATTTCAAAAAATGTCAGAACAGATCTAAATGTCTTAGGATGCTTGGGAAGCTGATGCTGTCATGGCCCAGAGAAGAGTTTCTACCCCTCTCAGACTGACAAAATGAGCAAAGAACTGGAGACTGGGTTGAAAAGTTAAAGGTTTCAAATTCTCAAAAACAAAGATTCAAGTTGTCAAGGAAATGCAAATCAAAACCACCATGAGATACACTTTATACCCTCAAGGATGGTTATAACCAGAAAAAGCTAGACAATAAGTAATGACATATGACATTGACATAATGATCGTATGACAAGTAATTCTGCTCCTAGGTATACATTTAAGAGCAATGAATACGTATGTCTGCCCAAAACTTACATATGAATGTTCACAGCACATTATTCATAATAGCCAAGAAGTAAAAACACCCCAAATGCCCATGATGAGTGGATAAATTATCATGGTATAGCCACACAATGGAATAACATTCAGCCATAAAAAAGGAGTGAAGAGCTGATACATGCATGCTACAACATGAGTAAACCTTGAAGATATCATGTAAGTGACAGAAGCCAGCCAGAAGGACACGTGTTGCAAGATTCTATTTATGAAATACTCAGAACTGACAAATTTGTAAAGACAGAAAGTAAATTAGGGATTGTTTAGGGTTGGGATTTGAATTAGGGAGGATTTGGGGAGGATGGCCAAGAGGTGTGTGAATGCCTTTTGTGATGACGAAGATGTTAGCATTAGTGGCAATAGGTCATAATTCTGTTAATATACTAAAAGCCATTGAATGTCCACTTTAAATGGGTAAATGGTATGGTATACAACAACGTCTCAATAAAGTTGTTAAGACATTCATAGGTAGATACACACATGCGCGTGCACACACACACACAAGCAGGTTTCAGGGTTCTTCACTAGGAGCTTTGAGCATGCAGGACCTGTCCAGGAGGGGTCCACTCCACCGAGCACAGGAAGAGCCTATTCTGTTGCTGATGGGAAGCATGACTCAAGGCCAGTGCAGGCCACCCGTGGAGAGCCCCCGGGCATCCTTCCCTAGCCTCAACAGTCTTCTGGAGTGGGTTGATCCTGGGTTAGGAACTAGATGACCTCTTGACCGTGATTGCAGTAATACCACGGGAGGAAACCCAAGGGGAACATGAAATGGAGTTCATTCTCACTTTTGCTCATGGCTGATGAGCAACTTGCTTCCCCTCAGGCCTGTGCTCCCCTTGTTTTCCTGCCGGCCTTCATGAAAGGCGGGTCCAGCTGTTTCCCACTTAGGGGAGCAGAAGGAGGGGAAGAGGCTGCCAGTCAGCGTGGCCACCATGGCAGCCCCGGGCCCCTGAGAAAGTGGGACATACATAGGCAGGCAGCCGAAAGCAGGCTTTCCAGGCAGC